>KZ073202.1:164415-179162 GCA_002091845.1 Anopheles cracens
ACCGCCAGTGCCAACTGCGATGCAGTTTCGGTCACTTGCACATTCCCTGCCGAAATTGCCAAAAAAGCCATGGCTACTTGATCCGTTTTAGGAGAGTGTATTGGTGTGTTTGTTTCGGTTTGTTTGTTGTTTTTTTCTGCACGGAGAGCTCGTTCATTTCGAGCTACGAACAGAGCTGCAAACGCACTAGATTCTGGAATTATAGAAGGTGCACGGCGCAGTGAAATGGATACCGCTGGAGTCTGGACCTAACCGACGGTTTTCACGCGCACGTACCGACAAAAAAAAAGGAAACGACAGCTTCTGTGGTCGACTTCGCCTCCCGGATTCTCGAATCCGCTGGCCCGATGGAGTAATTTTCTCTAATAACCCTCGAGGCACCGGGTGAACGGGGTGGGCGGAGGCGGTCTGTGAGATCCACTTCGAAGATTGAAAGCAAAACTGTGGAGGGCGACCAAAAAAAAAGTAGCTCCTCTTTCACCACAATGGAGGAAGGTGTTTATGGTCGATCCGGGGCGCACTCGTTGTTGGGTAATTGGGAAAAAATTCGAACGAATTGGTTTCTGTGTGGTTTCTTTCTCGGTTCTATTAGGTGGGAACGTGTAACGTTCAGTTTCATTAGTTTTAAACAGTGGCAGTTGGTATCGCCGAAAGCGTGGCAGACAGCAAGTAGCCTGGCTATTTGTGTTACGAACAAATTGGCATGTGCGCTGAGAGCTTGCAGCTTGATTGAAGTTTTTTGTGAAAATTTCGCACAGCATTTCTTTCTTATCTTATTCTTGAAGTTTGTGCATACAAAATTTGCAAATCAAATTTTAGGTACAATTTTTTTTTTTGTAAGTTTAACATTTTTTGCTGAAATTTATTTAACAATAAAGTTTACGTCCAGAAAAGAAAACTTGGTTGAAAAAAAAAAAATCTGGACGTAAACTTTATAGCAATTACAGACAAAATTGTTCTCTACAAACGTGACACCTGAAATGTATAGCGCCATCTATAGACGGGTAACTTAACTGAATAACAAATACAGCATTTTTCATCCATTCTTGAACAGTTCTCAGTGTTACATGAATTGGTTCCACTCAATCATGAAATCCTTCCACCCATTCATGAAATGTCATTTCCTCGGCACGGCTTCCTCACTCTGTTTATCGTGTCAGATTGAATACTTACATCGACGAAATTGTATCGACTTGTTCTAGGTCGATCTTTGAGCTAAACATAATAACCACTTCACGAATGGGTGGAACGATTTCAAGATTGAGTAAAACGAATTCGTGTTACTCTGGCAGCTGTTCAAGAATGGATAGAAAGTCTATTCTATCTATTTTCTCCTTTATTTAACAGTCTTTCTTGGAACATAAAATCATCCGGCTTAAATATTTTACACCATGACACAGTTAAAAATGCTCTCCATTATTTTACATAAGGATTCAGAACATTTTAAAATCCCACTATAGAAGACTCCTGGACTTCCGGACTCCTGGAAGGTTCCTCCACAAATCGAAACTCCCTGCATGAGAAGGAAAAATTAAAATTGCTTTCAACAAACTAAACCCCAACCCGGGATAACAATAAAATCGATTCGATGATGTCCACCACGTCCGGCGCAAACCCGGAAGTTCTCCCTCATCGTGGCGTTCGAATTAAGAATTAACATTAAGGTGGCGCCCTCTATACACGCCAGCTTGTGTTTTGTTTCCACCGTATCATTGCACCCTTCGAGGGACGGCTGTAACGGAAGCCAACCAGCGAAAAAAGGACACACTAAAAGAAAGATGCACTCTCATCCCACGGCCACGGAACTGCGGAAGTGCAAACCGCACGGAAATGCTTCCCGAAAACCCTCGTGGACTGGCCCTGGACGCGACGGCGTGGTTTAAGTTTTAATCTAAAACCCACCCACTCCTCCACTCGGGTTCGCCCACTCGTTTGCGCCCAATCTCATCCGGAAAAGCTGGAGCTGCGGGGAGGGAAACTTTGAACACGGAAGCACCCGGTGCGGAGTTTCTCCCGAGAGCGCGGCGAGTTGATTGATGACCGTGGCGCCATTTTCGGTGGCGAAACGACCGACCGACGAAAGATATTAAATTAGTCTCGGCCCACGGAGGCAGACGTGGGGAAAGAAATATATCTTATTATTGCACTCTCGATTCTAATAACCGAGCCTGACCATCCTGTGCGGTTGCGTCGGTCTCCGTCCAGAACTTCGGTGCAAAGCGTGTATTGCCAATTCGTCGTCCAACAACTCTTTCGGCGCAGTTTTGCTCCGCCAAGACGCAGGGCCACCCATTAACTTCTGGCACTTTGGGACGGGGGGCGATTGTCTTTTTCGTCTCATTTTCATCGCCGCCGCCGATGGAATGGCGAGCGAAATCTCGCCACCGAGATGCGACAGAGGCGATAAGACTGGGCCGAACCGGTCCTCTGCCCGTCGCCGAAAACGATCGCCAGACGGAGCGGACGGAAATATATTTAACAAATTGCCAACAAATGTGTCCTGTTTGTTTGCTGTGCGCTTCCTGCCAAACGTGCCCATTTTTTGGCCCGGAGGCGACGGACCGGACGCACGGTGCGGTGTGTCGTTGGGTTTTATTTGTCTGGAGCAACGCGCGGCAGCCAAGAAAAGTGACTCCGACGACGCGGAAACCGGAGAAGGCCTCTCCGTCTCGGTGCCCTTGCCATCTACCAATCCCAATATGGGGCCATTGCATGCATAATTCGTATAATTTTGCAGTAAAAGTCAATAAATTCAAATTCACCCACTGCAAACTTCGGTGGCGTGCGTTACGAAATAACAACGGACACGCGCACCGACAGGAGCGAGTACACTTGTAAGCCAGACGACGACCCGTACGCCGACGACAAGTACGACAAACAACACATTGACGACGACACAACGCGGGAGTCGACACGAAATAAACAAGTTTGTCCCCGATAAGCGCTGGACTGGGGGATCTTTTTTCTGCGCGAACGCTCATGAATGGAAATATGAGCCATTTTTGGGGTTGATTTGGGTCCTAACGGAGTCAATTATTGAAATCTCGTGCTACTGCTGCTGCTGTACGCCGCGGGCAAAGAAGACTACATCATTGAACGATGCCGGCAGAGATCGGAATCGCTTTAGAAGTGCTGGTAGTAGGTAATGCGACTGCGGTATGTAGAAGGCTACGAACGTCATTACTATTTATTGCTAAACATCTGGCTATTCGCTTGTTTAACCCTTATACGACTTATGACATTTAGATGATGCGTTGATACGGATTGCATGCGCACGGGCTAAAGTGTACGCCTACAAGTATGCAATCCACGCTGTAAAGCATTTTATTCAAGATTCCTGGATAGATGAGCAGCTTCTTCATTAGGAATGACGAGCTGGATGCCAGTTCAAAGCATGAAATAGCTCATCAATCATTCGAATGGTAGATCGATCTCGATCGATCGTCAATTGAACTGTATCAAAATGTAGACAACATTAAAGAAAAAATATGGTTGGCCATATACAAAAATAAGATTTTTATAATTTGCCTCTCAAAATGCGTTCAAAAATGTAAAAAGCTCGGCTTCGATTAGGAAACTGTGGTCACAGGAAATTAAATCATATTTCAAAGCTAAGAACGCCTGCAGATATGCAATTTTGTCTCTAATATTTCATCAGCCAACTATTCTATAGCTCACGCCTGATAGTATGCAATTTGTCACGCATGGAGTCGTTTAGCCGCTCTTATTCGGCAAAAGTCAAACTTTCTTATCCGTAACAAGATTTGCAGTCACTCAACCGAGATGAATTGTGTGGAAATTCTAGTCGACTTAGCTCACCGTTGTTTCCCGTTCAGCGCCGAGCCATTTATGCGGTAAAAATTTGCATCCCCGGAGTCGGAGTCGTAAAAACAAACGGTATTTTTCCATTGCCTGCAACTCGTATCGCCCGCGCTGCTAGCTGAGAAGCCGGCCCAAAGGTCAACCGTGTGCAGAACCATGTGCGGCGACCGATAGGGCGCCCATTGACGGACACCGCCTGGAAAACCCCGTAAAAATGTGTACATTTTCCGCAACAAAAGGGCAAACAAAACAAAAACCGTCTAAAAGAAAGCCGAACTGGTCCACGTAGGGACAGATGCTTGCAGGCTGCGTCACGTAACAGCCTTTCGATAGTGGGCATTGCCACCGTTTTGCCGCCGGAGTGGAATTGGCCGAGAAATGAACTTTTGATGCCCTACCGTACGAACGCGCTGGGCGTTGTTCCGGTGTTTCCGGTGCTCGCACGCCGCACGCATCCACGCCGCGTCCCGACGCCGGATGGATGGTGTTAGTGTGGAATTTGAAATGTTATCACTGTTTTCCCGGTTCGGTCGTATTACGCCGTATTTGGGCGAGTGCCGAGCATTCCAAAAAGGTGCGACGCGAATGTGCAACATTGCAAACGGCAAACTATTCGCACGCATCGCACATACACAGAGTGCGTGTGCGCCGGGCTTATCGGGGTGTGCCCGGTGTCATGCGGGACAATCCCCAAAAAGAGCCAGCTTGTGCGCTTCACCGGGACGAGCGATTCGAAAGTTCCTCTCGCCGGACCAGTTTTTATTCGCTAGGAACTTCTAACGCTGGGTTGTGTGAAACCAGAACATTCACATTCAAACAATTGTCTATAAACGGTTTAGTAACTTGTGGAGCTGGAGACAGGCTATGTAAACATAACATCTATGGTTAGAGTATATCAAACACATACAGTTTTGAACAGTCGCATGTAATAGCCTTTAGGCATAAAGCGATCAATGAAAGGATGTTTTTCTTGAGGACTGTAAAAGTTTCCTTTTAAATCGATCCCGCATCAACGCGTAATAGTAACAATTTTAATTCAAAGATGTAGATTTGAAAGAATCAACGCCTAACTATATGCAATACGCATAACATAGTCAACAGCGTGCAACGAAAAAAAGTATTACGTTTTGTTGCTTGGTTGCAAGCTAGTTGCATGCATTCAGGCTGAGACAACATTTGACGCCGAAAAGTATGCAATGTGCATTACACAAACTCTTCGTATCCCGCTGGATGCAATGATACTGTATGAAGAAAATTATATTAAATCTTTTATAAAGGTTCTAAGTCTTTAGCGAAAAAAACAACGTAGAAACACTTAATATCGTAAATGTACCATAGAAAAATAAGCCTATGAAATTTTTGGAAAATTGTTTCGCACAGTCGATATTCAGAGCGTACAAAAATCAATTGAACATTCCTGTAATCAGTAAGCTCCTTTCCAGGATTACTTCACATACTTCACCGTTACAACTATAGCAAACATGTATCGGTAGAAGCCTATAATCTTGATGGAATGGCGCCATCTTGTGGTGGATAATGAAACTAGAGCGTTTGTCGTGCTTGTATTCTTGCGAGACATGTAAACCCTGTCTGATGAAATGTACGCCTGAAAGTATGCGAATCGCATCATCGTGGTTTTACTATATTGACCACATTTCACACCATTTAAAAGCAATCCTTAAGATGCCAGATTAATAAATAATACCCGCTGGATATTTGCGAATATGAGCTCCAGCACAAACTTTACCGTCTTTAGGTTAACCTCGCGCGCTATTTTGCACACACCACGACCGGGGTTAACGATCAACTTTGGAAGGTTTTAATTACTATTGATTAGATAACGATTTCAGCAGTGTCCTAGCAGACCCTCGACAATAATGTACCCGCCGCAACGGTCCCAAGGCTGGACACCCGAACGTTCAACAAGTCGTAAAGGCTAAATGACACACGGCTCAGCTCGGCGAAACGAAAACAGCCGAAAACCATCCCGCGTCATTCTCTAACCCTCAAAGCTGCGCACCAAACACAGCTTATCCAAAGGAGGCGTCTTCGAAGCTCGAACATCGTAGCAGGCGTCCCGCTTTCATATTTATCCTCTTCGGGTGCGCGCGCGCGCGTAGTAGGCGAGAGTGACTGCCGGGAAGTCAATTTCGCGCCGTGGCAGAGGAAGTAGAAAGTTCATTTATAATTTCATTAACTGCTCGAGTCTTTTCTCTTGCGTTGTTTGGGGTTGTTGTACGGGGAAACGGTAGATATGGCGTTTTAAGTGTTATTTTTGGTCCTTCGAACTGGATGGTGCGCTTACACATGGGTAGTGAATCTCATTGTATGGTCGACCGAATCCTAACAATGTCCAACGTTTCGCTCTTTCTCTTCCCACGCAGTCTGGTGAACCAAACGATGTCCGAGCTGGACGCGGGACAGGTCCGGAGGATACTGCACGAGGCGCTCGACCTCTGGTCGCAGCACGCCAACATCAACTTCCGCGAGGTGTACAGCAGCGAGGCGGACATCCAGGTGCTGTTCGCGCGGAAGTACCACGGTGACGGGTACAACTTCGACGGGAAGGGCAAGATCCTGGCCCACGCGTTCTACCCCGGCACGGGCATCGGCGGTGACGCACACTTCGATGCGGACGAGAGCTGGCTGCTGAACGAACCGCTCGATGCGGAGGGTAAGCTACAGTATTCAGCTCACCAACCGCGTTCCTTCCTCTCATGAGCAGGATGCCTCGGGCAGATACGGCACACTATCCCACATACGCAACACTGTCTCTCTCTCTTTCTTTCTTACGCTTTGACTCATGGCTGCCGGTAGATGGTATAAACGTGATCCTGTAGGGTAATGACGCAGGCGCTAGACGTGTAATGTACGATATCCAACTTATCCAACCGCGAACAGTGTTACGAGACACCGCTAGAATTTAACGTAAATTAGCAGTACAGGACAATGCGCCGTATTCAGCGAATGCAGGCAAGCAGCAAGAAAATAAATCAAACAATCAAAATGCGATCGAGCAAGGAAGCTATTTTTTGTCCGAAAGAAATCACCATAAAAAGTGCGAATTTTCACAAATAGTAAGTATCAATTCACTTCCAAGGATGTGCTACTCCTTTTAAAAATATCTGATCTTTACTTCGAAATTCGTTAAAAAAAACCTAACTAGCTGCTACCAAATGCCACCGGATTTGTCCGAAAGCAATTCGTTATTGTATTTCATATTTATTAAAATATACGAATTTACAAGAACGTCTCATAAAACGAGTATATTGCAGAAGGAAAATCATTTTAATCGAAGAAGAGAACGAAAGAAGCAGATAAACGCCATTCCGGATCCATTCTCGGCGAAGCGCAACTCCCGGGATCGTGGACTGAAAAGTACCAGGGGACCATCCAAACAAGCAGGCCTTTTGATGGCATCAACGGTTGTTCCCAGCGAATGCAGCTGGGAGGCAAGCGCGCAACCCTTTCTCGCTCACTCTCGCTCACTCGCACACTCACCCTTAGTCCAGATCGGTTTTTTGGAACCCGAAGCGAGCACGACAGCGACCAGGGGATCATCCGAGCAGGAGGGTATCGCGCTCAGCTTCTGTGCGCACTGTAGCGCAGTACACACTGCTGGAAATTTGTTTTTCTTTGAAATTTCGGTTCTTAAAAGAAATAAAACTTCACGAAAGTATCGCGCTCAGCGTCATCGCGCGATCGGTTGCCATCGCGACGAACGGAGCAGCCACGGGTTCTGCTGGACAAAGCATCTGTTCGCAATATACTGTAGTACACACTACCGGAAATTTGTTTTTAGGTGGAATTTATGTTCCTAAAAAAATTGAAAACTTACGTTATTTCATTTCAAAACAAATAAACGTCAGATAAATGATGTAATGAATAAATTGTTTTTTATTAGAAAAAAAAATCACTCAGTTCGCGTTTCATTCTCTCTCGCTCTCCCTGCTAGATTAAGCACTCCACCCACGGCCATCGCCGCCACCACGCTCAGCGTCATCGCGCGATCGGTTGCCATCGCGACGAACGGAGCAGCCACGGGTTCTGCTGGACAAAGCATCTGTTCGCAATATAGCGTAATGCACACTACCGGAAATTTGTTTTTCGATGAAATTTATGTTCCTAAAAAATTGAAAACTTACGTAATTTCATTTCAAAACAAATAAACGTCAGATAAATGATGTAATGAATAAATTGTTTTTTATTAGAAAAAAATCACCCAGTTCGCGTTTCATTCTCTCTCGCTCTCCCTGCTAGATTAAGCACTCCACCCACGGCCATCGCCGCCACCACCACCACCACCACTACCGGCACCCGCCGTCCACTTCGGTTGCGGTTTGGACAGGCAGCTCGTCGGATGCTTCATCAGGTACGGCCGATCGTCCTTCACCTTGTACGGTTGCGTGTACTTGTGGCAGACGGCCGCCGTGGTCGTGCATTCCGCCGGTGGATAATGGCGCCCGGACCGATACGGATCGTTACCGTAGCTCCGGTGGTACTCGGTGCTGCTCTGGTGATACGCAAAGCTGCTCGTCATCGTATGCGACGAAACGCTCCACGATGGTGGCTGCCGGGAAGAAATCATACGGTTAAGGCCTAGTTGCGTGGAGACGCGCAGCAAGAACCTTCAGAAGCGTACATACTTTTGGACGAAGAAGCGAAGTGCGATGGTGGGACATAACATGGATGAAGATAAACAAAAGAAACACACACACTGACAGACAGGCGACGAAGAAGCTTGCCCTAATGCTTTCCCCCGCGATGACCGTGCACAAAACGACAGGTTACAGCTGGTGGTTCGCCCCCTGGCACCCGGTTTCCACTCACCACGTCGTACTTGTTGATCGAGGGCGTCATCAGGGGACACTGTTCCGGTTTTTCAAACGGTGTCAGCGGTGTCGTGACGCGATTGATCGACGACAGCGTGTTGCGGTTGACGGACGACCCGAGCGCGTCCCCCTGGACACTGTTCCGGTCGGAGCAGACCGTCAGCGTCGAGGCGGACGACGGCGACCGGGACGGAACGCCGGCGGTGGCCCCTTTCGGCTCCTTCGCGTCCGACGCTGAGGACGACCCGGAACTCTTGGTGCTGGTGCCCGAGCCGACGCTGGGGCTCGAGCTGGCCCGCTTGGTGTTGGTCGGTGCCGTGCCCTTCTTGGGGAACACGAACGGCGGCGGTCGCGGTTTGGCCTTCGGCCCCGCGCCACTTTGCCCGACGGGTGGATCTTCCCCGGCGGCGACGACCGTCGCCGACAGCTTCTTCTCGCGCCCGTCAACCTTGCGCACCCAGTAGCCGAGGTGGAGCTTCTCGTCGTGCAGGAAGTTGCGCACCTGGTTGTGGGAGAGCGCGATGCATCGCTCCTGCTCCAACAGTTCGGTCAGATCTTCCGCGTCGGAGTAGCAGCGCTCCACAAACTTGACACACCGCACGAGCGGCGCCGGACCAGATGCACCCGGTTCCTGCGCGTCCCCACCGCCGGCGTCTTTCGTGTCTTTCGTGGCAGAGGCCGGCTCCGGCGCCGGGTACGGTCGGGCGCGTATCTCCAGCTCGAAGCAGTACTGGTCCGCTTCCTCGCGCCGCCCGAAGTAGATCATCAGAAAGGCGATCCGCTTGTGGGCGACGTCCGAGAAGAAGTGGAACAGGAAGCGCTTGCTGAACGCGTCCACCAGCTTCAGGCCGCCGATCGACACCTGCTCCTTGAACACGAGCGAGGTCGTCTCGCGGAAGCGAAACACCGGCCCGAGCTGCTTGTGCTCCTCCGCCAGATGGTCCTCGATGTCCAGCTGCAGTCCGTGCCAGTCGCACCTGCGGGAGACAGGTGGGAAACGGGTTAGAGAAGCCACAGAATTAGACCACGACTCTCTCACTCACTTGAGCACATTCAGCGTGTCGGCCACGCACCGGTACGGCCGGAACCGGCACTCCGCCAGGTGTGCCTCCATCTCAGACTGAACAAACTTCCAGGTGCAGCCGTTCGCCGCGTACCGGCACGGACGCATCGTCTCGCTCAGCAGCTTCTCGATCGGGTTCGGTAGCTGCTCATCGCACAGCTTGGCGCCACACTGTGAAGGAACGAGGGAGCGGCTTCATTAGACAGATGTCTGCACTGACCTGCGCGCGCACGCGCTATTATCGGACAGGTGTATCTCCCGGACCGGGAGGTTGTCAATCGTGTCTTATCGTGTCTAGAAGGCGTTGGGTTAGGTGTGTATCTTGCGCGGTATGTACCTCGACATATCGGCCCAACTTTATCGGCGAAAAAATCCCAACCCACACTACACAACACACCCAGCCGTGCAGCTGTCAAAGCGCGCGCTATCCGCCATCTTTGGCGGAACGCCGTCGGCCAGATTTGTTTAGTTTTTGGTGCCTCAATGCTGAAGCAGATTAAGCGTTGTTTTCTTCTTGTTCTTCAGGAAGGTTTCCCGCAAGGCACACTTACCACACACTGCTCCCGGTCGCTTTCTTTCTTGCAGGACACGCACCAGATATGGGCCTCCTTGGCCGCGCACTGGAACACCTCGCCTTTGGGGAAGTTGCCACACCGCTTGCACTGCAAGTTCTCCATCTCCAACAGATTCCGCACACGGTGACGAGGACAAAAGCGAACAACTAACGCGGCAGATCCTTCCCGTTCAGAGTTCAGCACTGCTTTGACGCGACGGCACAATAAAGACGCAGACGCGCGGCGCACTTGCTTAGCCCGAAAATGCACATCTCCAATGTCAATGGTTACTATGCTTCTGTCAAACGCGGCTCCGTGTGGCTTTGATTCCGTTCGTTTGCATACACGCTTATCACCCTCGGTTCTGGGCGTACGACTCAACACTCGGGTACCTTTTCCGGCGTCCCTTATCGAAGTCCGCACCCTTCTGGGATGACGAATTTACGAATCTTCGGCTTGCTGAAACGGGTTGGTTCACTCAAGCAGCGCACAAACAACAAACACCACTAGAATAGGACCTGTGGCATGGTCGATAAAGCAAGCGGTGATAAAATTTGCGTAGCAATTGATACCTGCGGGTAGTTGCAGTACCCGCGCGATGAAGACATTGTCGTTTCACGCACTGTTTCGCAGTTGCAATTCGGTGAGCTCACTGCTACGAGAAAGTCTCAAAAACACGTTGAGGTTAAGCGCACGCACACAATTTCCTGCACAAACTCGACCCCCTGCTGCCTTCCTTGCTGCCCGTGTTCCCGGCCCTGGACAGCAGCTGTTGCCGTTGGCGCGTCGCACTACAACTGATCGCAAACTAAAAAGCGTTTACAGCGGACAGCTCTCTCGCGCCCGAAAAAAAAATGGACACAATCTACCATATTCCACCGTCTTATCGGGCGATATCTGCCCCACCTGGGGTCCACTCCCTAACCTGGACGACCACCCCGTTCTGCAGCCGGAAGGCAAACAGATCCCGCCCACACGGTAGTGGGGTAGGGACTTTATTGACAAGGCTGGCCCGCACATGGTCATGGTCGTGCAACCTGCGCCATCATTCCGCTGCCGGTGTGTGTCAATTTCGTTGGACTCCCGAATAACTAAAAAAAACACGAGTGATAGAGCAGCAAAAGGGTGTTTATGATACCCGTGCGGATGTATTTAAGATAAGCAGGCGGGTTGGCAGGCAGCACTTCGGCAGATTTGCATTGATGGTGGTGTTAGCTAAGCCTGAGACTGGTTTTTGCTGGACCGTCGACGTCGTGTGGAAATGCTGTCCGTGTCTCATGCCTGCATCGGCTTATCAGTCCGAACGATTGAGATGCAGTCAATGCGCATTGAATGTGATTAACGTATGACGGGATTGCGCTTAAACGCCAACCAGATTTAAGGAACTACATTTTTCAACCGGTCTGACGATTTCCCATTCCAACTATCTTCTCCAACAGACATGATCATTGGGAATGAAAATGGGTTCACTAGTTAGTAAGCATTGTAAGTTAGTTCCATCGATAAAGAGAATGTTTGGAGCGCAATTGCAGGATACGATGGAAGCTCTACATGATTGCTCCATTTGAAACTAGATTGTAACAACCGGTTTGCTTTTGTCTCACATCTAAATTCTCCCATTTCTCTTGGAATTCCACCCAGTTCAATAAGTGTTAAGCGTAAACTGAGCTAAATCATAAACCAGCTATAATTGCAGAGGTCTGAAGTTATTTTTTCCTCTATTTACGACTTGATGACTATTAAGCCGACTTTGCATAAATCTGTTTTGTATATAAACTAAGTTGAATAAATGATGCTGATTGAAGCAACAACTTCAATTGCTTATACTGAGTCGCTATAAAGGAGTGTACAGGTTATCAAACAAATGCTCGATAAACTGCCTTCGATATAAGATTTCTAAATATACATGTATTGCATCACTATTATGCCTCCCTGATTCATTACAGCGAGTAGGTGTGCCATACATGTGGCGTACTAAAAAACGTTATTAAGCACCGCGTTCGTATGTCGTTTCCTCCCAGCTTAGTTACATTCGCGCCTAGCTAGCAACGCGTATCATCGCACACAGTACGTGTTCTTCGAACTATTGAGTTGTTGCCAGTTGCAATTATTCAGCCCAATGGCTGTCACATTTTGAGACTGGAGTCTGACTTATGGTGCGGCTGCGACCACTTCGCTTTGAGTAAACAATTGCTTTCTTTGTGTATATTATAAGACGAGAACTCCAAGACGCCCAGCATCATTTTGCTGTGCAAGCACCGAGGAGATTTGTTTATAAACACTTGAAAACGGCTTGAACGCCTGGAAGGCCTGCGCAAGCAAGTTTGTTGCAACGATCGTTCGGGGATGATGCATATGCCGCAGATCGTCACAAATCACATTCAGACTCTCGTTCTCACTTAGCTCAATCAATTCGTTTGTCGGTTCTAATGGCGATCCACACTGGTTAAAGATTCTGTACGGACTGTGAGAGCGCCTGCTACACTGGGGGGAGGGAGCAGCAGCTGATCGCTCGATCGAGTTCGCACACACACGAACGCCTTCATCTCTGGAGCGAGCACTAAACGCGAACGCACACGCTCTCACATTTCTTCACAATTCCACTGCACACTTAAGTATGATCTATACAACCACGATCGGGCTTGATTTATAACTTGCTCTGTTCAAGCTCAAATAGCTGCTTCATGGAGGACTTTGAGGACATCCGTCAGGATGATCCAGAACCTGATAAGTTTTTGACAGCGCTCTGGCTCGATCTCTCCTACCATCATGGATCGTCGGATCGTCACCGTCCACTGATATCGATAATCGTCTGTTCCGGTGTGAGTACACCGCCTTTCATACACCTCACCTTGCATATCTGTGTTAAATTGTAAAGAGGATCGATCAGTCTACTCACCCTAACTTCCGAACGATTTAGCAAGCGGTTACAATTCACCATGGAAGCCGTCTTTCTGCACGATGCTTTCACGCACACTCCGATGGTCGCAAATCAATACGTGCGAAACTCGTGCCCGTGCGACCGTTGGAGTCAGCTGGAGTGAAAATGAACTTCTCCAAATTACTACATGTGATACGCATCAAATGTTTTTTTTTTGGTTAGGTGTAAGGTCAGCACACTGGTTGCGATTTAAAATATAATGAATTTATTTCACCTCTCCTTCACAATATTCGGTACAACGCGACACTGCTGCACGCGGCGCATTTCACATCAGGAGATTATAAGGGCAAAATTGGGGTGGTGTGTGTGTGTATGTGAGTGTCCGTTTCTTCCTATAAACTCCCTTTTTAAGCTATCATCATCAGTTTTAGCACATTCGCTTATCGGCTGTATAATTTCGTCCCATTTGCGGACAGTTCCTACTCGACCACATCCTTTCTTCGATAGAGATAATTCGGGATACGCATTCGTGTGGACAAGCTGGTCGTTTAGCTGTAAGAGCTGCAAGCAACACGGATCGGTGTGACAGGTGACGACCAGCGGACGAAGAAGGGGAGAGATAGTACTGATAGTAGGGGAGAGATAGTAGGGGTCGAGGATACCATTGTCCGAACGTGTGTTCCCTCGTGTGTTGTGTTTGCTCTTTTGATCGCGATCACATATTCGGTGCACCGTGCTCTTTTTCCGTTGCTGTGGTTTAAGTATTTCATACCGTCCTGCCGATGTTTAAACACACGCAAAGAATTCAGCCTTCCTTTCCACCTGATTGACTCAAAATGCTAAATGATGAAAGCACGCGCTGTTTCCCTGTACTAAGACGGATACCTATATGTTTAGCTACCGCGCGTGCACGTAAACCTCATCTTCATCCTCTCCACACACACACACACACATATATGTATATACGCTCATCCTAATTACAATCTTCATATTTGACTCTGATTCCCAGGCTAGATGGTAGGCCCTCGCGACTCACGCGACAAGACATCAAGTATGTAAAAACGAACGTATGTATGTATTTCAAAAAAGCTTTGCTTTTATTCAACATTCTTCCTAGGCTCGTGCAGGGCGCGCACGCTCCACTTATGTCTCGGTGTCTCAGAAAGGCAAAGTTGTTGTTGTTGTTGCACCCAACACCCAAAACAAGAAGAATGTGGAGCTTAGGGATAGTTAAAAAAATAAATACTAAGTGTAACGCAACACCACGCAAGCAGAGGAAGTATCCCGTGACAAGGAGGCGATGATTGCAGGGCGACCGCAACCACATCGATCGGCACACCCACAGGGCGAGAGATGGGCGCGCTAGGGTTGCTAAGATCTACGCCTACCACACTCCTCCTGGGAAGTTATGTAAAAACGCGTACTATAATGTGTCAGTGTGTGGGCATGATGGTGTTGTAAGAACATGTACTGTGAGCCATTCCTGCGTTTAAAGACATTTACTTCAAATTTAAGACCTTGCCTCCCCCTTATCTAATTTCGTTTCCATTTGTTTTTTTCTTCTCCTTGCTTCCGTTTACTCTGAGTAACTTCTT
>KZ073203.1:14434-69856 GCA_002091845.1 Anopheles cracens
GCGTATTGATGGGGCCGTTCGTTTATGCTAAGTGAGTCGGCGAACGTCATACGGGCGGCAGGATACGGACGAACGAGTCAAGTGCTAGGAGGAAATCGTGCTTCGTCATGATGCGTGCCATTGAGAAGTAATTATCAGCCGCTCTTACGCACGTTGTACATGTTCAACTATAAAGCTCGACGTGGGTGCCAGAAAAAAAGCGAGTTTGACCGCGACGATGTCGACGGTCGCCTGTTGCTCTTCTACATCTCCGCTAGAACGCATCCCTACCGTGAAGCCACACACGAACTAACTACCACACACGCGTCAGCACTTAGCCCGACGAGGACGAGTTCCAGGTTGAAATAAAGCAACAAAACAGAAGAAACAAACAAAAATACGTACCTGAGACTCAGAGTCTGCCAACAAGTGCTCCAGTTCCTGACTCGCTCAATGTGCGTCATAAGAAGGGGTTTCGTGATGGACGTAAAGAGTCATCATCAAATTTATCATTTCGCCCGCAATACATGGCAGAGACCGGTTTACCAGCGAGTTTAGCAAATTGGGAAAAAAGAGTCAATCAGAGGAAGGAACGGTGTAATTAAAATTGGACCGGCACACGGGGAATACGGTCAGCTAGAACTACGCGAGCGAACGAGGGACCAATTCCAATCTTTCCAAACGGCTGTCCGCTGGACTTTAAAGCGTTTGCTGGAGCCGGAGCTTCTGACGAACGAGGAAACGGGCAGGGACGCGTAACATATTGGTTCACAAAGCACGCAGACGGGGAGGGACACACACACACACACACTGGCAGGAAGGCGAGGGCTCCATCGACAAAGACTTAAATCCGACAACAAACTACGAGCACCCGCATTCGCCCACAACCCACCGCAAAGATGCTATCCGTCGGAAGCGTTCCTTCCTTTTTCCAGCTGGGCCAGCGCCAGAATGAACATAACAAACGGTATATTTTAAGGAAATGAATCAACATACCGGACAGAACGACATAAATCACCGTCGCACTCTCTCAGCGAGGAGACCCACCGCAAAGATGCTATCCGTCGGAAGCGTTCCTTCCTTTTTCCAGCTGGGCCAGCGCCAGAATGAACATAACAAACGGTATATTTTAAGGAAATGAATCAACATACCGGACAGAACGACATAAATCACCGTCGCACTCTCTCAGCGAGGAGACGTCCGTGGGGGTTCGTGCTACTAAAACGGAATAAAATCAGTAACCACGCGCTGTATCTGGTGCGCTGTAAACTTTCTCCCCTGTAACGTGCCGTATACACCAACCCAAGGCTGCATACGTTTAGCATTGCTTTATTTTGTGTGTGTGTTTTTTCTCCCCCTGCTGTTGTTTTGTTTGATAAACTTCTTCGTTTCGGTACGTGCCGTGGGTTTTTTCTTTCTTTCTCTCTGGCCCTCTGATAAGCTGCACCGTGTCCGTCGGCTGCTGACATCGGCGCAAGCAATCTCCGTGAGTTATGCGTAAGTTGCGCAATCAACATGACATGCAGCGAGGCTTTCGCACCGGAAGCTTTCACTCAAAAGCACCACGCGCCGTGGTTCGGGAGAACACTTTTAATGCCACTGAAGTTGTCGAGGAAGCACCAATAAGTGAGTTTTCCCCTCATATATTTCACCATATCAATCGCTTTTATGTTCCTCTAACCTTCTCGCTCTCTATTCTCTGTTGTTCGTAGAATTTTGTAACAAAATGCCATTCTGTGGTGTGGCAAAAGGCAAAAAAACTACGTTCTATGTGTATGTGTGACACGCATAAACGCTCATTTCCGGTTGCGAGTTCGCATGCGGCGTATTTGGGTTCGCCAGCAGCATGACAGAAAAAAAATGTGAAAGATGTAACCAATTTCCGATAAGGAATCGATTCATGTTGTTTTCATCGCGAACAGCCCGCACGACTCGCGCGCAATAAATCATCCCTCATTTCCTTCCGATTGGGAACGTATGAGTCCGATAGCTCAGAACGAAACGATGCGAGCAGGAGTACATTGTGCTGATTTTGTTTATTTTATGCCAAATTTACTTTTACGATGAACCTTAATATTAACAGGGAGCATTTCAATAGTTTGGAGTTAAGTTTTAAGGGCAGTTATAAAGGTAATTTTGAAACACGAATTTAAAGGGAAAGAAAGAACTGCAAAAGCCATATAGGAATAACATACAACATGACGGGAAAAAACACATTTTCATTGGTTCGTTAACACACAGATAACGTAAATGACACTTAGTGAAAGAAACGGACAATGGGACCGACAAATGCAACATCAATGTATTGGATAAGAGGCGCCCGTCAAGGACGTTTGGAGCGGGTACCGGTACAGTGCTTGGGATGCTCATATTAGTTTAGTTGTTGAAGTGAAATTGTATTGCGATTTTTAAATTGAATATTCTTTTCGAAAAGGGAAACACGAAGGACGAAACGAGAGAATACATAGCGAAAAGAAAAACGGTTAGGTTAGTATGAAAATTTGCTTTTTGCGTTTGCGGGAGGAGGGAAAGCGATCTGGGGAAATTAAATAAAAGTTCATTCATACCTTCACCTCGCGTATGGTCGAAGGAATGAGAAATTTGATTTTCCTTCTAACCTCCATGGCGTTGGGCATGCAGAATGTGCGAGATGCGAAGAGTCAGAGAGAATCGAACGAAAAAGAAAGAAACGACGTCCGGCCGCTTCCTTTGACACGAAGCCTGTTGCTGGTGCGGCAAAGCCCGAGGATCCTCTCTTGGCCCGCTCACTCGTGGCCACTGCGTACAGACGATGGAGCCGACCGGGGATGGTGATCTTGAAACGATCCTAACGTTTCTATGCAAAACCGGCGCTTCCACCTAGCTACCACTAACATTCTCGACTGTAGGTTCGCACTGCTGCCGGCATCCTCCAGCGGATACCGATCGGGTCGAAGCTCGAACGTACAACGCTAAATATATCATGCACCACATTACAACAGCAAAATGAGCAAGAGTGACACTGATTCGGCGGGTCCCTTCGGTACGGTCTGTTCTGTTTTGGCTGTGTGTTGCTTAGTTAGATAGATAGATACGATACGATGATAGCGTTATTTGCCTAAATACATGAAACTGGTAAATGTATAGCTCATTAGAAGTAACAACTAGAACGAAAAAAAAAGTAGAAAAGAGATAGAAATAGAACGGATGGAGTTGAAATCAAGAACGGCAACGGTATGGTAGATACATATTGCAAGCCGGATGAATAGATGTAATGATGGATGAAGGGGTACGAATTCTCGTGGGCGAGACATGGCGCATTTACATACCTATAAAGATGTACCGAGAGAAAAAAGAGAAAGAAAGAGAAAGAGATGCTATTAGAGATGAGCAGAACACATACTTGAACACGAAACACGAGCGCGGCGGGCGTACCGGGCACAAACGGAACAGTGTCGGAGAACGGAGCAACTAACAAAGGACATGACATAGCGGTGGGGAAACAGGAAGTCCTATATGCACGAGGCAGCTAAGAAGCTAAAGTTGTCAAAACACGTAGCACTATGTACACGTTGCGTAATAACACGCAATAAGACGCCGCTCGCTCAGTCGTCGACCGCCTCCACGCCTCGAGCATGTTGACGCTTGTTGCCGGAGCAGGAAATAGTTGCAAAATGGAAGCTTTCGCGCTGCCATTGCCGCAGGAGGTCGAAAGTTGTTCGTGGCGCAATGAGTGAAGTAGACGGACTCGGTTGAACACTGACACACGGGGGTAAGGTACATGTAGCAACAACAGCAACAACAGCAAACACAAACAAGCGGCAGGTAAAGGGACGGAAAGTTGGAAAAGAAAACAGTTAACGACAAATTAATTCCATTACGAGGAATGAATACATTCTCCCAAACGGCCCACTCCTCCCGGTACGACTGCCGGGCCGAGTGTGCGAGCGACACGTTCCCTTTCGAGTGGGTTATAACCATTAAATCTGAAAAATGGCGTCTAGGTATCGTGTGTTGCGCTTTTTTTCTTGCCCTTCTTCACGTGTCGTGTCGTAATGTTGCACTGGGGGGGTTTGAGCATAAAACCGAGCTTTGCTGTCCGGCAAAAAGTACTAATAAAATTGTTGCTCCGTCCGGCCTAATGGGATCGGAAAGGGCACCAAAAGCACCCTTTCGACCTTGCGGCCGAAATGCAGGAATTAGCAATTAAATAACCTTCGTCCGGCGCTTTTGCTGGCCTGGTGCGGTTCGCCGAAACAGGGAGCAAGCGCTCTGGGATTAATTAATCAGCGGTAGCCGTGGACGTGATGGATAGATTGATTCCACTGATTTATGTTCTTCTCGGAAGCCATTTCGTTTCCCACCCATATTAGGATGCATGAGATTATGAAAAACTGCCCTATGATCGGCTTGTCATCGTCTTTTTTTCGCCATCATGTAACGAGTTGTAACCCAGTGAGAGAGAGAGCGAGTGGGAAGAAAAGAATTTCCATAACATCGCGTCCTCTATTATGCTCCTTAGCACTTATTGTTTTCAGGATATGCTCAAGGTCGTCACAATTGTAAGACACGCCAGCAAGCTTAGCGTCAGCTCCAAACAGGCAGTCACAAATAAACATCCTCCCTACGTTCAGTGTGCTACGGTGCCTTTGTGTTCCTGTGTCTTTTTGCCCCTACCAGAGCGCCTGTCACTGCAATGGCAAGGGCACAGAACTATTCTCCCGATGTGCCGAGAGCAACATCGCACGAGACAGAACTGAAAGGGCGTCGGTGGGGCGAGTGAAATGCAAATGTGATGAAAATTTAATCTTCTTCACCAGATTGTGTAACCGTAAGTGTGTCTTTGCCGTAAGGGGCACCGCCGAGAGGCCGCCGGCCATATGTCTTGCGGAGTCTTGCCCCCAATTGTCCTTGAGTTGGTGTCTGGACGCCGCTCCGGCTCGGGGTGGCAAAACAACGCAATAAACTTTGCGCTGCTTCGGGGGCGGTTTTGGGGAGGAGATGTTTTTCTCGTAAACCCTAGCTTGTCGAGAGGCGACCCCATACCGGGGATGAGTTTAAGGAGCTCGGCTCGACTGAAGATGCGGCTTAGTTGAGCGAATAGTTCTTTCCAGCCGTCTACCAAGCTTGTTTATGGCGCGCTTGTATTCGTGCGCGCTTTCCAAAGTGATGACCATACGAAAAGGGAAGCATATAGGAAAACATCACGAAAATATTGTAGACCCCATCTGGAGGTGCGTGGTTTGTGGTTAATAATTCATAGAACAGAACGATCCCATCGGGGTCTAGTGAAACGAGAAAATAAATCATCCCACCGTGAAGCAGCTGATCAAAACTTGCGGCTGCATATTTACACGAGCAACAGCTTTTGATGGGATCGATATTTTTAAAAGAAAAATAATATTTGTATTAGACTGTACCCAAAAGAAACACAATGTTGGCTACCACGCGTAGGAAGCGTATCGCTTTCGTGCCGCCTGAAAAAAATGTATTGCTCTCTATATGTGCTATCCAAAAGGGTAACAAAATTAGGCCAAACACTTCCCGGCGCTGAGGAGGCATCGCTTGAGAAGACTTGAAGTACAATTCGTTTTTGTCTATCTTGGCCCCACACTAGAAAGGGGGGTTCGGCACAATATCTTTTAGATCCTGTGCCGACGGGTGGCTTTGTGGCAGCGGACAGATAGTGTAGCCTGGGTGACCTGCAGAAACATCTAACGGGATCGAAATAAAGCCAACAGAAGACCCTCCCCGGTCTGTCGTTATCGGGACCACAAGCTTGGAAAGGGAAACGGCAAACTTCCGACAAGACACGTTCTGGTCGTCCAGAACTGCCATTGTGCTGGGGGTGCCTCCTGAAAGAAGCATGTGGGTCTTTCGGGTTGTTTTCATCTCATCAAGATGGGCGCTAGAAGGGAGGGGGAAAGAAAAACCGCCCAAAGAAAGCCCACGAGGTGGTCACGAAAGTTGTCCCAGCAGAGAACTTTCAGCTGGGTGTCTTCGTCGGCATGGAAATTAATTACGGCGTCGGTGTGTTGTTAAGAAATGTTCTCACCAGCTTTCAACAGTGGTTTTTTTTTCTTGCAGCCCTGCCACTTGTGCGGTTGAAAAGCACCAACTTCGGTTGGCGTGATGCTGCGAAGACTCTGAAAAGGAGCAGTTGAAAGTGAAATCTACCGCGCGCTCGTTAGGGATGCTCAATAAGCACTGGTTTTATGATAACGACATTAGCACCGCTGTTTGCTACATTAATTACCTCTCGGACGCTTTTCTTCCAGCAACAGTGTCTCGGTTTTGTGGAATCAATGTAAATATTTCCCTCAGGCTCCCGCTTCAGTTCACACCGATTGGAGTGATAAGATTTGTTGCGGCTCATTGAACGCGCGCTAGGGACAATTTTCTTTCTTGCTATCGAGTCTTGCTTTCCGCACGATTGACCGATAATTAGGGTTCGTTTTCACTTCGTTACTAGACTCTCATTCACTGATTTTGACAGCAAGGAGTTTCATGAAAATGCATAACATTTATTTACAAATGATTCAAAAACTTCAATAATGTTCCTTAAAAAAGTTACATCCATGTTTCTAACTTATATGATGGCTTATATCAATTTGATCATTGAACCAATATCACACAATTTGTGTTTTTTATCCATTTTCGTCAGCCGGTCCATCTCATTCCATTCGCAAGTGATTACTATCGCCCCGAACGCGATAATCATTTAATAGTTAATAAAAAAGCCATTTCATAATCAGCGCCATTTTGCAAATCACAGCGATGATTACCACCCAAGCGCCGATCTCACCTACCACATTTGGCGAAAATGTTTCTCAATCTGCAGCTTCCGTTGTGCTGCTTTCGCTTTCCACGGAGCAAAAGTGAGGAAAAACATCCGTTTGAAATGCTCCTAAATGGGATGGAACGGAAGTTTATGTTGTTTCATGCAAATTCGTTCGGCAGCAGATGATCTGCTTCCCCCGGCACAAAAGGTCTCTCGGTTTGCCGTCGTTGATGGTTTTATATGCCATCGACGGTCGTTATCTCTGGTGCGTTTTTCGGGTCCGAAGTTCGGGGGGTTGAGAGCGAAACTTTTGTTCACCAAAAACACACAGCATTTGATACACCCACTTCGGCTACACGTGTAATGGCGACATGGGTAAATGTTTCTGCCTTTTTTTTGCGACGAGTTTCGCTTTCGACCAAAATCCTTCGAAGTGAGGCCGTTTACTTTGAAGAAGGAATAATTTAAATTTTTAATATCATCCGCCTGACTAGAAGTGAAATATGAATGGCTGAAGAATGAAAACACGCCCGCCTGCTGGAAAACGATGCGAAAGCGAGTAAATTTCGCAATGAATTGATGATGAAGTTAAGGGAAACTGAGCACAGAACTGCGCTGCAATTGATGCAATGTTAATAAAAGCAGCTTTCGGATTCATTCGAAGTAACCGTTTTTCGAACGAAGCGCTCGAAAGAATTGTCAAATTAATTGCGCCCAACAATAACACGCCATTAGCGGTGACGTCGGGTGCCGGGCGCTTGAAACTGAAGATAAGATAAATAACTTGCTTGCCCCAAAACTTGAGCATAACAGCGCACAAAGTACGCTTCGGCAAACAATAAACGGAATGGAAAAGAATTCAGCAGCTCCCGGTAATGAACACGGCGGTGGAAAGTTTTTCCGCGCGCGCAGGATTACACGTGGCGCTGGGTTTGTGCGATAACTTTCTGCGCGAAGAAAATGGCTGCGAAGCATGCTATATCCGCTCCCGTCCCGGTGTACCGTGTCGCGAAGCGCACACGCGAACCGAGGCACATGATGAAATATATGTATATATCTGTAAAAGACTAGCTCGCAAAACTTATTACGATTGCATGTGTTTCACCGCAATTAACAGGATAAGTGCCGAAGGTAAAACGGGAGATGCCCTCGGGAGCGATTCACTGCTCCTAACTTTGGCTATTAGCTACAGCTTATAATCCACCGCGCCTCGCGCCTCGCTCAGCGTAGACAATCGACTGTAACTATGACGTCGTTGCCATAGCGACGTGCGAACGAGCGAAGCGCACGGTTAAAGCCGCGCTCGCCTCGAACGGGTGGCTTTGCCGGAAAGGCTTTAGTGGGGATTTAAGGTTCTCTTAAGAGATTCGTCACTTTATTGGGCTTTTTTCTCGTACGAGCAAGCAAACGGAACGCCGATGTGGGCTCACAAAATGGCGATACCTCTGCTTCCGTCGTTCACTTCATCAGTGGCGGCGAAGCAGAACAGAATGAAAATAACATTGTGTGAAGCCTCTCATCATGAGAACCGTGGGGAAAAAACACAGCACGAGTGCCGCATACCGCCACGAGCCTTCGTGTGACCTATTAGCGAGACGAATGACGGAGTCCTTCGCTAGGTCATCGTCGTCGGCGTCCGAGGGTGGCGATAAATTCACGTACGGGAGCTAAATTGGACGACACTCGAGGGATAGGGCAAACAAAAACAGTTTACTGTTTATCCCCGGGACCGGCACCGCTCGCGGACGGACATTACAAAGGCAGACATTTGCTCATGCCTCAGACATGCCCGGACGGCATCAATCCCCCATTCCGGGCGACGATAAAACACTTGCCTAGCCATCTCCGTCCCTCCGGGGTGGCGTAGCGCTCATGCAGAGAGAGAGAGGAAGCAAACGGTCCAGGTGATGTCCTTACCGTGTCCCGGTATCTGAAGAAACCCTAGTCCCGTGTCGGGGCCTGTTCCGGAACGAGTGCCGGAAAGGACTGGCAAATCTAATTTGGCGTGAAGATAGCTGGGCGTCTCCACGCTCCGGGGAAAAGAAGCTCAGGCCGGAAAGCGAATACGCTAAGTATACACACAACTCAACGTGGCCCGGCCTGTCAAGGTTTCCACCGCTGAGCGCTTGATGTATGCATACATACGTACCGGCGCAACCGGGGGCGCAAGTTCCAACGCAATGACGTGAAGCGGCAAGAGGAAAAGCAGTTTATGCTCATGGTCGCTTCCTCGGTTTCGGTAGTTATTTTTAGTCGGCTGAACATGCTTTAGCACTTGCTGATCTCCAGCATCGCCTGTGCCTTGGAGGTGGGCGCACACGGAACCGGGGACATTTATTGGGCTTAAAGTGAATTTCTATGCCACCCGTTTTATTGACTGTGGTGGAGCGGCCGACACGCGTTGCGACACGTAAGTGCGAGCAGTGGGTGTGTGTGTGTGCCTTCGGAGGATCTTGTTACATGCTTCGGCGATGGTGGCAGGGACGGGTTTTTTTTATTGCAGGTTAATTTTGATCGCTATTGTACCGAACACCGGTTGGAAGCTGTGTGTTTTCCCGAGTGTGGGAAAAAAAGCGTCGTATTTGAATCCACCTCCGTGATCGAGCTCCACGTTGCTGTTTTGATGGACTCTTAAAAGGCTGTTTCCCTCGTACAGCTACATGAAGTTATGCAGCTTTCGCTCACTACACGCGGCGGCGTTTTGAAGAACGATCTCCCCCCCATTCCAACGCTTCGCAACGATAAAGCGAAGCGACTAGAGCAATTTGTCACGAGCTCATTTTTTTATGCGCCTGTCGTTGTTGTCTCTGATCGACCGACTCATTGAGCTGGAAAAGAATGTCAAATAAATCGTTCCAATGCCTGCCACACCACGTACAGCGAAAGGGCGTTGGGTCCGGGAGTTTGTTTTTTTTCTTCGTTCACTCTCTAGCTCCCCAGCTCTGGGCGAAATCAATCGATCGGCCGTTCGAATGGTCATTACATTCTTTCATTCCTCCATGAAAACTCGTCCTCACCCACGAATTCACTACACCAGGAGGTTGGCAAAAGGGGAATGGAACACCAATCCTCCATCCTAACTGTTTCCTGTTCCGCTGTTTTTTTCCTCTCTTCGTTCTCGAACGAATCTTGATATACGCCCAAGGACGTACAGTCGTGTGCGAGAGGACGGAAATGTCTACCGGATGTCGATTTCGTATTCGTTTGGCCCCCTTCGGAATCGGTCATTCAATCTCGACCTGGACGTCAAGGGTGCACGAGCATAAGTATGTGTGTGTTCGTTCGTTTCCGTGGTAGAAGATGGTAAGGAACGGCTAGGTGGCTTAAATCGATAAGGATCCTATGAGGAGAAGGATGGAGGTTTTTATTATGGTTAGAAATTAATGAATGTGTTAGGGCGCATCCTGCTATTTTATGTATTACGATGTATTTAGCTACATAGAAGTAATTATCAGCCGCTCTTACGCACGTTGTACATGTTCAACTATAAAGCTCGACGTGGGTGCCAGAAAAAAAGCGAGTTTGACCGCGACGATGTCGACGGTCGCCTGTTGCTCTTCTACATCTCCGCTAGAACGCATCCCTACCGTGAAGCCACACACGAACTAACTACCACACACGCGTCAGCACTTAGCCCGACGAGGACGAGTTCCAGGTTGAAATAAAGCAACAAAACAGAAGAAACAAACAAAAATACGTACCTGAGACTCAGAGTCTGCCAACAAGTGCTCCAGTTCCTGACTCGCTCAATGTGCGTCATAAGAAGGGGTTTCGTGATGGACGTAAAGAGTCATCACCAAATTTATCATTTCGCCCGCAATACATGGCAGAGACCGGTTTACCAGCGAGTTTAGCAAATTGGGAAAAAAGAGTCAATCAGAGGAAGGAACGGTGTAATTAAAATTGGACCGGCACACGGGGAATACGGTCAGCTAGAACTACGCGAGCGAACGAGGGACCAATTCCAATCTTTCCAAACGGCTGTCCGCTGGACTTTAAAGCGTTTGCTGGAGCCGGAGCTTCTGACGAACGAGGAAACGGGCAGGGACGCGTAACATATTGGTTCACAAAGCACGCAGACGGGGAGGGACACACACACACACACACTGGCAGGAAGGCGAGGGCTCCATCGACAAAGACTTAAATCCGACAACAAACTACGAGCACCCGCATTCGCCCACAACCCGCCGCAAAGATGCTATCCGTCGGAAGCGTTCCTTCCTTTTTCCAGCTGGGCCAGCGCCAGAATGAACACAACAAACGGTATATTTTAAGGAAATGAATCAACATACCGGACAGAACGACATAAATCACCGTCGCACTCTCTCAGCGAGGAGACGTCCGTGGGGGTTCGTGCTACTAAAACGGAATAAAATCAGTAACCACGCGCTGTATCTGGTGCGCTGTAAACTTTCTCCCCTGTAACGTGCCGTATACACCAACCCAAGGCTGCATACGTTTAGCATTGCTTTATTTTGTGTGTGTGTTTTTTCTCCCTGCTGTTGCTTTTTGTTTGATAAACTTCTTCGTTTCGGTACGTGCCGTGGGTTTTTTCTTTCTTTCTCTCTGGCCCTCTGATAAGCTGCACCGTGTATGTTCAACTATAAAGCTCGACGTGGGTGCCAGAAAAAAAGCGAGTTTGACCGCGACGATGTCGACGGTCGCCTGTTGCTCTTCTACATCTCCGCTAGAACGCATCCCTACCGTGAAGCCACACACGAACTAACTACCACACACGCGTCAGCACTTAGCCCGACGAGGACGAGTTCCAGGTTGAAATAAAGCAACAAAACAGAAGAAACAAACAAAAATACGTACCTGAGACTCAGAGTCTGCCAACAAGTGCTCCAGTTCCTGACTCGCTCAATGTGCGTCATAAGAAGGGGTTTCGTGATGGACGTAAAGAGTCATCATCAAATTTATCATTTCGCCCGCAATACATGGCAGAGACCGGTTTACCAGCGAGTTTAGCAAATTGGGAAAAAAGAGTCAATCAGAGGAAGGAACGGTGTAATTAAAATTGGACCGGCACACGGGGAATACGGTCAGCTAGAACTACGCGAGCGAACGAGGGACCAATTCCAATCTTTCCAAACGGCTGTCCGCTGGACTTTAAAGCGTTTGCTGGAGCCGGAGCTTCTGACGAACGAGGAAACGGGCAGGGACGCGTAACATATTGGTTCACAAAGCACGCAGACGGGGAGGGACACACACACACACACACTGGCAGGAAGGCGAGGGCTCCATCGACAAAGACTTAAATCCGACAACAAACTACGAGCACCCGCATTCGCCCACAACCCAATTGGCCATCAATGTCAAGCGGTCGTGAGCTGTTTTAATATAATTAGAACGAAGCAGATGCACATGATTATCAGCTGCTATTTTCTGCACAACACAGACGCTGAGAGGGTTTGGTTTATAATTAAATAATAGTTTTTGAAGCAACTCAACTCATGGATCTAGCACAGTTTCTATTGCGTTCTAAAGCAACATATTTGGTGGAAAACCTTAAGTCACTAGTCTTTAATTTGTAATCGCACTAATCGCAAATTAAATTTCGCTTCCCACGAGTTCCTACCGCTTCCACCTGGCAACAGTTTCCAGGGCGCCGATAGAACCACCACCTACCTGCAAATGTACTACCAGTTTGACCACATAAAAGAGAGACTAATTGCATGGTAAATGTGTGCGAAACCGATGTGCGCCAACCGGTGCGAACAGCGTTCGTATCATCGGTAGCTTCTTTCCCGCTAATCAACACACAACAACACTGCTCGCTCGATAAACACAAGGTTTTGGGATGGGTTTGTATAGTGTAAATTTGGCTATATTTGCCGATCGTCGTGGCAGTCCTGTTCAAACAAACCTACTCGTGGGAGAAACGTTTTCCCAGCGCTACTAGAGCGGGCTCCGTTTGCTAGGACAACTGTAAAGTGAGCGGTAGGAAATGAAAATTGATTGCTGTTTATTCTGCGGAGTTGTCGAAAGTGAGACTGCTTTAGCAAATGTTTGGTTATAGGGATTTTTTTGTTATTAAAGGTGAAATTTCACTGTAAATCGAAGCATTTTCACGCAGCATTCGGTGATTAGAAACATTCACAGTTTCAACTTCAAGTTCACAGTGCCAACGAACACAACGTGTACCAAATTTGGGGCACGATCGATGCCATATCCTTCAACACAACATTGACTGGCTGATTCGCATACCGATGGTTGGTTTTTATTCACACCCTTAATCCTGCCACAGTAGTTTTATACCCCTGCCCGATGCTGCCGGCTCCCGCAGGATCATTCAAAACTTATCTGTTCGCCTGGCTTTACAGCGCGCTGACGGGGAAAAAGTATCTCTCAACAGTCACCATGAACACCATTCACCGTAGATTGTGTTTGCAAATCTCTGCAAAATCATAGAAACACATTATTTGACATCGGCACACATACGAGCGGGCACACATCGCGCACACACACACAAACCGGTTCCGTTTTAATGTGAATCCGAAATCGGTGGCGAAATTGTCTGCTGCCGCCGCCGCTGCCGGAACCAGCAAACATTACGCTCATAAAACATATCGAATGGCCGTTCAATCGGTTTTATGAGATCTCATTCCACCGTGCGGTGCAAAATGGGCATCAATTGGACGCTGGACTGGACTCTTCCCGGCGGCCGGTAGTGCGAGCGGCCAACAGCGAGCAATGGTGGCCCGGTCCGAGCGAGGCATGGAGACGCCTGGTTGCGTACTTAAACTCAGCGGACGTTTGCTATTTTTATTTTCGGTAAAGCCGCTGGCTCATCCGAGCGTGAGCTTTAACAGTGGTCATTAATAATTTCAGCGATTCGTCATGGATTCGTCATCACGATAGCATTCAATTGATGCTTCAAATAGTGAATCTATTCATCATGAAAACAATATTTTCATGCAGAAACATGAACTAAATAATATCATTTTCCATAAACTCTGTTCAACCATGAAGTGAGTTAACTTTAACGTAACCATTCCAACGATTTTTGTTTTTAAAATGTCGAATACTTAACTTGAAACATTTAAATCACATTTAAATCATTCGTATACTGATCAAAGACGCCTTTGGAAAAGGTTCAATTTTTATGCTTGCTGCGCACAGCAAATGACATTTGACAAATATTGTCAAAAAAGCACCGTAGAAACCGTTATGAAACGGTGACAACAGATTGACGTAAACTACTTCTCTCATTTCAAACGACAAAAACCTTCACTATCTTCTTACCGGGCAAGGTTTTGGGATGGGTTTGTATAGTGTAAATTTGGCTATATTTGCCGATCGTCGTGGCAGTCCTGTTCAAACAAACCTACTCGTGGGAGAAACGTTTTCCCAGCGCTACTAGAGCGGGCTCCGTTTGCTAGGACAACTGTAAAGTGAGCGGTAGGAAATGAAAATTGATTGCTGTTTATTCTGCGGAGTTGTCGAAAGTGAGACTGCTTTAGCAAATGTTTGGTTATAGGGATTTTTTTGTTATTAAAGGTGAAATTTCACTGTAAATCGAAGCATTTTCACGCAGCATTCGGTGATTAGAAACATTCACAGTTTCAACTTCAAGTTCACAGTGCCAACGAACACAACGTGTACCAAATTTGGGGCACGATCGATGCCATATCCTTCAACACAACATTGACTGGCTGATTCGCATACCGATGGTTGGTTTTTATTCACACCCTTAATCCTGCCACAGTAGTTTTATACCCCTGCCCGATGCTGCCGGCTCCCGCAGGATCATTCAAGAAACGATGCGAGCAGGAGTACATTGTGCTGATTTTGTTTATTTTATGCCAAATTTACTTTTACGATGAACCTTAATATTAACAGGGAGCATTTCAATAGTTTGGAGTTAAGTTTTAAGGGCAGTTATAAAGGTAATTTTGAAACACGAATTTAAAGGGAAAGAAAGAACTGCAAAAGCCATATAGGAATAACATATAAACAAACGGTATATTTTAAGGAAATGAATCAACATACCGGACAGAACGACATAAATCACCGTCGCACTCTCTCAGCGAGGAGACGTCCGTGGGGGTTCGTGCTACTAAAACGGAATAAAATCAGTAACCACGCGCTGTATCTGGTGCGCTGTAAACTTTCTCCCCTGTAACGTGCCGTATACACCAACCCAAGGCTGCATACGTTTAGCATTGCTTTATTTTGTGTGTGTGTTTTTTCTCCCTGCTGTTGCTTTTTGTTTGATAAACTTCTTCGTTTCGGTACGTGCCGTGGGTTTTTTCTTTCTTTCTCTCTGGCCCTCTGATAAGCTGCACCGTGTCCGTCGGCTGCTGACATCGGCGCAAGCAATCTCCGTGAGTTATGCGTAAGTTGCGCAATCAACATGACATGCAGCGAGGCTTTCGCACCGGAAGCTTTCACTCAAAAGCACCACGCGCCGTGGTTCGGGAGAACACTTTTAATGCCACTGAAGTTGTCGAGGAAGCACCAATAAGTGAGTTTTCCCCTCATATATTTCACCATATCAATCGCTTTTATGTTCCTCTAACCTTCTCGCTCTCTATTCTCTGTTGTTCGTAGAATTTTGTAACAAAATGCCATTCTGTGGTGTGGCAAAAGGCAAAAAAACTACGTTCTATGTGTATGTGTGACACGCATAAACGCTCATTTCCGGTTGCGAGTTCGCATGCGGCGTATTTGGGTTCGCCAGCAGCATGACAGAAAAAAAATTGCCGCAGGAGGTCGAAAGTTGTTCGTGGCGCAATGAGTGAAGTAGACGGACTCGGTTGAACACTGACACACGGGGGTAAGGTACATGTAGCAACAACAGCAACAACAGCAAACACAAACAAGCGGCAGGTAAAGGGACGGAAAGTTGGAAAAGAAAACAGTTAACGACAAATTAATTCCATTACGAGGAATGAATACATTCTCCCAAACGGCCCACTCCTCCCGGTACGACTGCCGGGCCGAGTGTGCGAGCGACACGTTCCCTTTCGAGTGGGTTATAACCATTAAATCTGAAAAATGGCGTCTAGGTATCGTGTGTTGCGCTTTTTTTCTTGCCCTTCTTCACGTGTCGTGTCGTAATGTTGCACTGGGGGGGTTTGAGCATAAAACCGAGCTTTGCTGTCCGACAAAAAGTACTAATAAAATTGTTGCTCCGTCCGGCCTAATGGGATCGGAAAGGGCACCAAAAGCACCCTTTCGACCTTGCGGCCGAAATGCGAAAAAAAAGTAGAAAAGAGATAGAAATAGAACGGATGGAGTTGAAATCAAGAACGGCAACGGTATGGTAGATACATATTGCAAGCCGGATGAATAGATGTAATGATGGATGAAGGGGTACGAATTCTCGTGGGCGAGACATGGCGCATTTACATACCTATAAAGATGTACCGAGAGAAAAAAGAGAAAGAAAGAGAAAGAGATGCTATTAGAGATGAGCAGAACACATACTTGAACACGAAACACGAGCGCGGCGGGCGTACCGGGCACAAACGGAACAGTGTCGGAGAACGGAGCAACTAACAAAGGACATGACATAGCGGTGGGGAAACAGGAAGTCCTATATGCACGAGGCAGCTAAGAAGCTAAAGTTGTCAAAACACGCAGCACCATGTACACGTTGCGTAATAACACGCAATAAGACGCCGCTCGCTCAGTCGTCGACCGCCTCCACGCCTCGAGCATGTTGACGCTTGTTGCCGGAGCAGGAAATAGTTGCAAAATGGAAGCTTTCGCGCTGCCGGTGCCGCAGGAGGTCGAAAGTTGTTCGTGGCGCAATGAGTGAAGTAGACGGACTCGGTTGAACACTGACACACGGGGGTAAGGTACATGTAGCAACAACAGCAACAACAGCAAACACAAACAAGCGGCAGGTAAAGGGACGGAAAGTTGGAAAAGAAAACAGTTAACGACAAATTAATTCCATTACGAGGAATGAATACATTCTCCCAAACGGCCCACTCCTCCCGGTACGACTGCCGGGCCGAGTGTGCGAGCGACACGTTCCCTTTCGAGTGGGTTATAACCATTAAATCTGAAAAATGGCGTCTAGGTATCGTGTGTTGCGCTTTTTTTCTTGCCCTTCTTCACGTGTCGTGTCGTAATGTTGCACTGGGGGGGTTTGAGCATAAAAACACACAGATAACGTAAATGACACTTAGTGAAAGAAACGGACAATGGGACCGACAAATGCAACATCAATGTATTGGATAAGAGGCGCCCGTCAAGGACGTTTGGAGCGGGTACCGGTACAGTGCTTGGGATGCTCATATTAGTTTAGTTGTTGAAGTGAAATTGTATTGCGATTTTTAAATTGAATATTCTTTTCGAAAAGGGAAACACGAAGGACGAAACGAGAGAATACATAGCGAAAAGAAAAACGGTTAGGTTAGTATGAAAATTTGCTTTTTGCGTTTGCGGGAGGAGGGAAAGCGATCTGGGGAAATTAAATAAAAGTTCATTCATACCTTCACCTCGCGTATGGTCGAAGGAATGAGAAATTTGATTTTCCTTCTAACCTCCATGGCGTTGGGCATGCAGAATGTGCGAGATGCGAAGAGTCAGAGAGAATCGAACGAAAAAGAAAGAAACGACGTCCGGCCGCTTCCTTTGACACGAAGCCTGTTGCTGGTGCGGCAAAGCCCGAGGATCCTCTCTTGGCCCGCTCACTCGTGGCCACTGCGTACAGACGATGGAGCCGACCGGGGATGGTGATCTTGGAACGATCCTAACGTTTCTATGCAAAACCGGCGCTTCCACCTAGCTACCACTAACATTCTCGACTGTAGGTTCGCACTGCTGCCGGCATCCTCCAGCGGATACCGATCGGGTCGAAGCTCGAACGTACAACGCTAAATATATCATGCACCACATTACAACAGCAAAATGAGCAAGAGTGACACTGATTCGGCGGGTCCCTTCGGTACGGTCTGTTCTGTTTTGGCTGTGTGTTGCTTAGTTAGATAGATAGATACGATACGATGATAGCGTTATTTGCCTAAATACATGAAACTGGTAAATGTATAGCTCATTAGAAGTAACAACTAGAACGAAAAAAAAACTCACAAAATGGCGATACCTCTGCTTCCGTCGTTCACTTCATCAGTGGCGGCGAAGCAGAACAGAATGAAAATAACATTGTATGAAGCCTCTCATCATGAGAACCGTGGGGAAAAAACACAGCACGAGTGCCGCATATCGCCACGAGCCTTCGTGTGACCTATTAGCGAGACGAATGACGGAGTCCTTCGCTAGGTCATCGTCGTCGGCGTCCGAGGGTGGCGATAAATTCACGTACGGGAGCTAAATTGGACGACACTCGAGGGATAGGGCAAACAAAAACAGTTTACTGTTTATCCCCGGGACCGGCACCGCTCGCGGACGGACATTACAAAGGCAGACATTTGCTCATGCCTCAGACATGCCCGGACGGCATCAATCCCCCATTCCGGGCGACGATAAAACACTTGCCTAGCCATCTCCGTCCCTCCGGGGTGGCGTAGCGCTCATGCAGAGAGAGAGAGGAAGCAAACGGTCCAGGTGATGTCCTTACCGTGTCCCGGTATCTGAAGAAACCCTAGTCCCGTGTCGGGGCCTGTTCCGGAACGAGTGCCGGAAAGGACTGGCAAATCTAATTTGGCGTGAAGATAGCTGGGCGTCTCCACGCTCCGGGGAAAAGAAGCTCAGGCCGGAAAGCGAATACGCTAAGTATACACACAACTCAACGTGGCCCGGCCTGTCAAGGTTTCCACCGCTGAGCGCTTGATGTATGCATACATACGTACCGGCGCAACCGGGGGCGCAAGTTCCTGCCAAACGCAATGACGTGAAGCGGCAAGCGGAAAAGCAGTTTATGCTCATGGTCGCTTCCTCGGTTTCGGTAGTTATTTTTAGTCGGCTGAACATGCTTTAGCACTTGCTGATCTCCAGCATCGCCTGTGCCTTGGAGGTGGGCGCACACGGAACCGGGGACATTTATTGGGCTTAAAGTGAATTTCTATGCCACCCGTTTTATTGACTGTGGTGGAGCGGCCGACACACGTTGCGGCACGTAAGTAAAAGTGGGTGTATGTGTGTGTGCCTTCGGAGGATCTTGTTACATGCTTCGGCGATGGTGGCAGGGACGGGTTTTTTTTATTGCAGGTTAATTTTGATCGCTATTGTACCGAACACCGGTTGGAAGCTGTGTGTTTTCCCGAGTGTGGGAAAAAAAGCGTCGTATTTGAATCCACCTCCGTGATCGAGCTCCACGTTGCTGTTTTGATGGACTCTTAAAAGGCTGTTTCCCTCGTACAGCTACATGAAGTTATGCAGCTTTCGCTCACTACACGCGGCGGCGTTTTGAAGAACGATCTCCCCCCCATTCCAACGCTTCGCAACGATAAAGCGAAGCGACTAGAGCAATTTGTCACGAGCTCATTTTTTTATGCGTCTGTCGTTGTTGTCTCTGATCGACCGACTCATTGAGCTGGAAAAGAATGTCAAATAAATCGTTCCAATGCCTGCCACACCACGTACAGCGAAAGGGCGTTGGGTCCGGGAGTTTGTTTTTTTTTCTTCGTTCACTCTCTAGCTCCTCAGCTCTGGGCGAAATCAATCGATCGGCCGTTCGAATGGTCATTACATTCTTTCAATCCTCCATGAAAACTCGTCCTCACCCACGAATTCACTACACCAGGAGGTTGGCAAAAGGGGAATGGAACACCAATCCTCCATCCTAACTGTTTCCTGTTCCGCTGTTTTTTTCCTCTCTTCGTTCTCGAACGAATCTTGATATACGCCCAAGGACGTACAGTCGTGTGCGAGAGGACGGAAATGTCTACCGGATGTCGATTTCGTATTCGTTTGGCCCCCTTCGGAATCGGTCATTCAATCTCGACCTGGACGTCAAGGGTGCACGAGCATAAGTATGTGTGTGTTCGTTCGTTTCCGTGGTAGATTTTTTACTGCTTCCCCAGCGGAATTACTCGATGTAGCTAAATACATCGTAATACATAAAATAGCAGGATGCGCCCTAACACATTCATTAATTTCTAACCATAATAAAAACCTCCATCCTTCTCCTCATAGGATCCTTATCGATTTAAGCCACCTAGCCGTTCCTTACCATCTTCTACCACGGAAACGAACGAACACACACATACTTATGCTCGTGCACCCTTGACGTCCAGGTCGAGATTGAATGACCGATTCCCGTGAGCTTATGCTTGGTGCATTTGTAACATTTGATTGGTTCTGAGCTTTTAGTACGGGTTAATAGTACATATTAAGACACATTTAGCACTCACATGCAAGTCTCATATTACATCTGAGCGGGAGATAACGTTGAAATTTCAATGAGGTTATGTATTCTGAAAGATGAAAGGCATTTTTCAGCACAAGCCAACATTCCCACAATAAAACGACGATTCGTGACATTTCTGATTGTGATGCTTGCGTTGCAGCACATGCTTTTATTTGATATTCCATCGTGTGGCATTCCTACATCAAGGCAACATGCCGACAAAGAACGCAGCCTGCTGAGCGCCTGCTTTGAGTTCCTTCCAGAGAACAAACTCTTATCGCAGGAACTTTCTTCGATGGCTGCACTTGAGTGTGAGCGTTTGTGTGTATCTTTTCGCAGGCCTCGCATCTACCATTGAAGAGCATAAAACACAATACACTATCTAAAAACAATCCTATCCTGCGCCACGGTTGGAGAGATTTGTTTGGATTGTTTGCAGCAGATTGAAACATTACAATGAATTTGCATGCTTTTACAAAAGGCAAAGGCACAGGGCAAACAAAGGATTTTTACACGAATTTCCCATCGTTCCTCAAGTATGCACTCGGCATACAATGTTTCGCGTCTTTCTACGGAATGGTTCAAGTCTTTTTACGGATCTTTTTCGACGTTTTCCGTGACTTCCACTAGAGTTCTGAGTATGTGAACACATTTCGAAGCTGATGGCAAAGACAGTTTCTTCTTTTTTAGTGGCGGTATGCGGCACTCGTGCTGTGTTTTTTCCCCACGGTTCTCATGATGAGAGGCTTCACACAATGTTATTTTCATTCTGTTCTGCTTCGCCGCCACTGATGAAGTGAACGACGGAAGCAGAGGTATCGCCATTTTGTGAGCCCACATCGGCGTTCCGTTTGCTTGCTCGTACGAGAAAAAAGCCCAATAAAGTGACGAATCTCTTAAGAGAACCTTAAATCCCCACTAAAGCCTTTCCGGCAAAGCCACCCGTTCGAGGCGAGCGCGGCTTTAACCGTGCGCTTCGCTCGTTCGCACGTCGCTATGGCAACGACGTCATAGTTACAGTCGATTGTCTACGCTGAGCGAGGCGCGAGGCGCGGTGGATTATAAGCTGTAGCTAATAGCCAAAGTTAGGAGCAGTGAATCGCTCCCGAGGGCATCTCCCGTTTTACCTTCGGCACTTATCCTGTTAATTGCGGTGAAACACATGCAATCGTAATAAGTTTTGCGAGCTAGTCTTTTACAGATATATACATATATTTCATCATGTGCCTCGGTTCGCGTGTGCGCTTCGCGACACGGTACACCGGGACGGGAGCGGATATAGCATGCTTCGCAGCCATTTTCTTCGCGCAGAAAGTTATCGCACAAACCCAGCGCCACGTGTAATCCTGCGCGCGCGGAAAAACTTTCCACCGCCGTGTTCATTACCGGGAGCTGCTGAATTCTTTTCCATTCCGTTTATTGTTTGCCGAAGCGTACTTTGTGCGCTGTTATGCTCAAGTTTTGGGGCAAGCAAGTTATTTATCTTATCTTCAGTTTCAAGCGCCCGGCACCCGACGTCACCGCTAATGGCGTGTTATTGTTGGGCGCAATTAATTTGACAATTCTTTCGAGCGCTTCGTTCGAAAAGCGGTTACTTCGAATGAATCCGAAAGCTGCTTTTATTAACATTGCATCAATTGCAGCGCAGTTCTGTGCTCAGTTTCCCTTAACTTCATCATCAATTCATTGCGAAATTTACTCGCTTTCGCATCGTTTTCCAGCAGGCGGGCGTGTTTTCATTCTTCAGCCATTCATATTTCACTTCTAGTCAGGCGGATGATATTAAAAATTTAAATTATTCCTTCTTCAAAGTAAACTTAATGTAGCAAACAGCGGTGCTAATGTCGTTATCATAAAACCAGTGCTTATTGAGCATCCCTAACGAGCGCGCGGTAGATTTCACTTTCAACTGCTCCTTTTCAGAGTCTTCGCAGCATCACGCCAACCGAAGTTGGTGCTTTTCAACCGCACAAGTGGCAGGGCTGCAAGAAAAAAAAACCACTGTTGAAAGCTGGTGAGAACATTTCTTAACAACACACCGACGCCGTAATTAATTTCCATGCCGACGAAGACACCCAGCTGAAAGTTCTCTGCTGGGACAACTTTCGTGACCACCTCGTGGGCTTTCTTTGGGCGGTTTTTCTTTCCCCCTCCCTTCTAGCGCCCATCTTGATGAGATGAAAACAACCCGAAAGACCCACATGCTTGTTTCAGGAGCCACCCCCAGCACAATGGCAGTTCTGGACGACCAGAACGTGTCTTGTCGGAAGTTTGCCGTTTCCCTTTCCATGCTTGTGGTCCCGATAAGGACAGACCGGGGAGGGTCTTCTGTTGGCTTTATTTCGATCCCGTTAGATGTTTCTGCAGGTCACCCAGGCTACACTATCTGTCCGCTGCCACAAAGCCACCCGTCGGCACAGGATGTAAAAGATATTGTGCCGAGCCCCCCTTTCTAGTGTGGGGCCAAGATAGACAAAAACGAATTGTACTTCAAGTCTTCTCAAGCGATGCCTCCTCAGCGCCGGGAAGTGTTTGGCCTAATTTTGTTACCCTTTTGGATAGCACATATAGAGAGCAATACATTTTTTCAGGCGGCACGAAAGCGATACGCTTCCTACGCATGGTAGGCAATATTGTGTTTCTTTTGGGTACAGTCTAATACAAATATTATTTTTCTTTTAAAAATATCGATCCCATCAAAAGCTGTTGCTCGTGTAAATAGGCAGCCGCAAGTTTTGATCAGCTGCTTCACGGTGGGATGATTTATTTTCTCGTTTCACTAGACCCCGATGGGATCTTTCTGTTCTATGAATTATTAACCACAAACCACGCACCTCCAGATGGGGTCTACAATATTTTCGTGATGTTTTCCTATATGCTTCCCTTTTCGTATGGTCATCACTTTGGAAAGCGCGCACGAATACAAGCGCGCCATAAACAAGCTTGGTAGACGGCTGGAAAGAACTATTCGCTCAACTAAGCCGCATCTTCAGTCGAGCCGAGCTCCTTAAACTCATCCCCGGTATGGGGTCGCCTCTCGACAAGCTAGGGTTTACGAGAAAAACATCTCCTCCCCAAAACCGCCCCCGAAGCAGCGCAAAGTTTATTGCGTTGTTTTGCCACCCCGAGCCGGAGCGGCGTCCAGACACCAACTCAAGGACAATTGGGGGCAATTGGGGCGGCCTCTCGGCGGTGCCCCTTACGGCAAAGACACACTTACGGTTACACAATCTGGTAAAGAAGATTAAATTTTCATCACATTTGCATTTCACTCGCCCCACCGACGCCCTTTCAGTTCTGTCTCGTGCGATGTTGCTCTCGGCACATCGGGAGAATAGTTCTGTGCCCTTGCCATTGCAGTGACAGGCGCTCTGGTAGGGGCAAAAAGACACAGGAACACAAAGGCACCGTAGCACACTGAACGTAGGGAGGATGTTTATTTGTGACTGCCTGTTTGGAGCTGACGCTAAGCTTGCTGGCGTGTCTTACAATTGTGACGACCTTGAGCATATCCTGAAAACAATAAGAAAGCACCCTTTCGACCTTGCGGCCGAAATGCAGGAATTAGCAATTAAATAACCTTCGTCCGGCGCTTTTGCTGGCCTGGTGCGGTTCGCCGAAACAGGGAGCAACCGCTTTGGGATTAATTAATCAGCGGTAGCCGTGGACGTGATGGATAGATTGATTCCACTGATTTATGTTCTTCTCGGAAGCCATTTCGTTTCCCACCCATATTAGGATGCATGAGATTATGAAAAACTGCCCTATGATCGGCTTGTCATCGTCTTTTTTTCGCCATCATGTAACGAGTTGTAACCCAGTGAGAGAGAGAGCGAGTGGGAAGAAAAGAATTTCCATAACATCGCGTCCTCTATTATGCTCCTTAGCACTTATTGTTTTCAGGATATGCTCAAGGTCGTCACAATTGTAAGACACGCCAGCAAGCTTAGCGTCAGCTCCAAACAGGCAGTCACAAATAAACATCCTCCCTACGTTCAGTGTGCTACGGTGCCTTTGTGTTCCTGTGTCTTTTTGCCCCTACCAGAGCGCCTGTCACTGCAATGGCAAGGGCACAGAACTATTCTCCCGATGTGCCGAGAGCAACATCGCACGAGACAGAACTGAAAGGGCGTCGGTGGGGCGAGTGAAATGCAAATGTGATGAAAATTTAATCTTCTTCACCAGATTGTGTAACCGTAAGTGTGTCTTTGCCGTAAGGGGCACCGCCGAGAGGCCGCCGGCCATATGTCTTGCGGAGTCTTGCCCCCAATTGTCCTTGAGTTGGTGTCTGGACGCCGCTCCGGCTCGGGGTGGCAAAACAACGCAATAAACTTTGCGCTGCTTCGGGGGCGGTTTTGGGGAGGAGATGTTTTTCTCGTAAACCCTAGCTTGTCGAGAGGCGACCCCATACCGGGGATGAGTTTAAGGAGCTCGGCTCGACTGAAGATGCGGCTTAGTTGAGCGAATAGTTCTTTCCAGCCGTCTACCAAGCTTGTTTATGGCGCGCTTGTATTCGTGCGCGCTTTCCAAAGTGATGACCATACGAAAAGGGAAGCATATAGGAAAACATCACGAAAATATGGTAGACCCCATCTGGAGGTGCGTGGTTTGTGGTTAATAATTCATAGAACAGAACGATCCCATCGGGGTCTAGTGAAACGAGAAAATAAATCATCCCACCGTGAAGCAGCTGATCAAAACTTGCGGCTGCATATTTACACGAGCAACAGCTTTTGATGGGATCGATATTTTTAAAAGAAAAATAATATTTGTATTAGACTGTACCCAAAAGAAACACAATGTTGGCTACCACGCGTAGGAAGCGTATCGCTTTCGTGCCGCCTGAAAAAAATGTATTGCTCTCTATATGTGCTATCCAAAAGGGTAACAAAATTAGGCCAAACACTTCCCGGCGCTGAGGAGGCATCGCTTGAGAAGACTTGAAGTACAATTCGTTTTTGTCTATCTTGGCCCCACACTAGAAAGGGGGGTTCGGCACAATATCTTTTAGATCCTGTGCCGACGGGTGGCTTTGTGGCAGCGGACAGATAGTGTAGCCTGGGTGACCTGCAGAAACATCTAACGGGATCGAAATAAAGCCAACAGAAGACCCTCCCCGGTCTGTCGTTATCGGGACCACAAGCTTGGAAAGGGAAACGGCAAACTTCCGACAAGACACGTTCTGGTCGTCCAGAACTGCCATTGTGCTGGGGGTGCCTCCTGAAAGAAGCATGTGGGTCTTTCGGGTTGTTTTCATCTCATCAAGATGGGCGCTAGAAGGGAGGGGGAAAGAAAAACCGCCCAAAGAAAGCCCACGAGGTGGTCACGAAAGTTGTCCCAGCAGAGAACTTTCAGCTGGGTGTCTTCGTCGGCATGGAAATTAATTACGGCGTCGGTGTGTTGTTAAGAAATGTTCTCACCAGCTTTCAACAGTGGTTTTTTTTTCTTGCAGCCCTGCCACTTGTGCGGTTGAAAAGCACCAACTTCGGTTGGCGTGATGCTGCGAAGACTCTGAAAAGGAGCAGTTGAAAGTGAAATCTACCGCGCGCTCGTTAGGGATGCTCAATAAGCACTGGTTTTATGATAACGACATTAGCACCGCTGTTTGCTACATTAATTACCTCTCGGACGCTTTTCTTCCAGCAACAGTGTCTCGGTTTTGTGGAATCAATGTTAATATTTCCCTCAGGCTCCCGCTTCAGTTCACACCGATTGGAGTGATAAGATTTGTTGCGGCTCATTGAACGCGCGCTAGGGACAATTTTCTTTCCTGCTATCGAGTCTTGCTTTCCGCACGATTGACCGATAATTAGGGTTCGTTTTCACTTCGTTACTAGACTCTCATTCACTGATTTTGACAGCAAGGAGTTTCATGAAAATGTATAACATTTCTTTTAAAATGATTTGAAGACTTCAATAATGATCCTTCAAAAAAAAGTTACATCAATGTTTGTAACAAATAAGCAATCAATTTGATCATTGAACCATTATTTGTGTTTTTTATCCATTTTCGTCAGCCGGTCCATCTCATTCCATTTGCAAGTGATTACTATCGCCCCGATCGCGATAATCATTTAATAGTTAATAAAAAAGCCATTTCATAATCAGCGCCATTTTGCAAATCACAGCGATGATTACCACCCAAGCGCCGATCTCACCTACCACATTTGGCGAAAATGTTTCTCAATCTGCAGCTTCCGTTGTGCTGCTTTCGCTTTCCACGGAGCAAAAGTGAGGAAAAACATCCGTTTGAAATGCTCCTAAATGGGATGGAACGGAAGTTTATGTTGTTTCATGCAAATTCGTTCGGCAGCAGATGATCTGCTTCCCCCGGCACAAAAGGTCTCTCGGTTTGCCGTCGTTGATGGTTTTATATGCCATCGACGGTCGTTATCTCTGGTGCGTTTTTCGGGTCCGAAGTTCGGGGGGTTGAGAGCGAAACTTTTGTTCACCAAAAACACACAGCATTTGATACACCCACTTCGGCTACACGTGTAATGGCGACATGGGTAAATGTTTCTGCCTTTTTTTTGCGACGAGTTTCGCTTTCGACCAAAATCCTTCGAAGTGAGGCCGTTTACTTTGAAGAAGGAATAATTTAAATTTTTAATATCATCCGCCTGACTAGAAGTGAAATATGAATGGCTGAAGAATGAAAACACGCCCGCCTGCTGGAAAACGATGCGAAAGCGAGTAAATTTCGCAATGAATTGATGATGAAGTTAAGGGAAACTGAGCACAGAACTGCGCTGCAATTGATGCAATGTTAATAAAAGCAGCTTTCGGATTCATTCGAAGTAACCGCTTTTCGAACGAAGCGCTCGAAAGAATTGTCAAATTAATTGCGCCCAACAATAACACGCCATTAGCGGTGACGTCGGGTGCCGGGCGCTTGAAACTGAAGATAAGATAAATAACTTGCTTGCCCCAAAACTTGAGCATAACAGCGCACAAAGTACGCTTCGGCAAACAATAAACGGAATGGAAAAGAATTCAGCAGCTCCCGGTAATGAACACGGCGGTGGAAAGTTTTTCCGCGCGCGCAGGATTACACGTGGCGCTGGGTTTGTGCGATAACTTTCTGCGCGAAGAAAATGGCTGCGAAGCATGCTATATCCGCTCCCGTCCCGGTGTACCGTGTCGCGAAGCGCACACGCGAACCGAGGCACATGATGAAATATATGTATATATCTGTAAAAGACTAGCTCGCAAAACTTATTACGATTGCATGTGTTTCACCGCAATTAACAGGATAAGTGCCGAAGGTAAAACGGGAGATGCCCTCGGGAGCGATTCACTGCTCCTAACTTTGGCTATTAGCTACAGCTTATAATCCACCGCGCCTCGCGCCTCGCTCAGCGTAGACAATCGACTGTAACTATGACGTCGTTGCCATAGCGACGTGCGAACGAGCGAAGCGCACGGTTAAAGCCGCGCTCGCCTCGAACGGGTGGCTTTGCCGGAAAGGCTTTAGTGGGGATTTAAGGTTCTCTTAAGAGATTCGTCACTTTATTGGGCTTTTTTCTCGTACGAGCAAGCAAACGGAACGCCGATGTGGGCTCACAAAATGGCGATACCTCTGCTTCCGTCGTTCACTTCATCAGTGGCGGCGAAGCAGAACAGAATGAAAATAACATTGTGTGAAGCCTCTCATCATGAGAACCGTGGGGAAAAAACACAGCACGAGTGCCGCATACCGCCACGAGCCTTCGTGTGACCTATTAGCGAGACGAATGACGGAGTCCTTCGCTAGGTCATCGTCGTCGGCGTCCGAGGGTGGCGATAAATTCACGTACGGGAGCTAAATTGGACGACACTCGAGGGATAGGGCAAACAAAAACAGTTTACTGTTTATCCCCGGGACCGGCACCGCTCGCGGACGGACATTACAAAGGCAGACATTTGCTCATGCCTCAGACATGCCCGGACGGCATCAATCCCCCATTCCGGGCGACGATAAAACACTTGCCTAGCCATCTCCGTCCCTCCGGGGTGGCGTAGCGCTCATGCAGAGAGAGAGAGGAAGCAAACGGTCCAGGTGATGTCCTTACCGTGTCCCGGTATCTGAAGAAACCCTAGTCCCGTGTCGGGGCCTGTTCCGGAACGAGTGCCGGAAAGGACTGGCAAATCTAATTTGGCGTGAAGATAGCTGGGCGTCTCCACGCTCCGGGGAAAAGAAGCTCAGGCCGGAAAGCGAATACGCTAAGTATACACACAACTCAACGTGGCCCGGCCTGTCAAGGTTTCCACCGCTGAGCGCTTGATGTATGCATACATACGTACCGGCGCAACCGGGGGCGCAAGTTCCAACGCAATGACGTGAAGCGGCAAGAGGAAAAGCAGTTTATGCTCATGGTCGCTTCCTCGGTTTCGGTAGTTATTTTTAGTCGGCTGAACATGCTTTAGCACTTGCTGATCTCCAGCATCGCCTGTGCCTTGGAGGTGGGCGCACACGGAACCGGGGACATTTATTGGGCTTAAAGTGAATTTCTATGCCACCCGTTTTATTGACTGTGGTGGAGCGGCCGACACGCGTTGCGACACGTAAGTGCGAGCAGTGGGTGTGTGTGTGTGCCTTCGGAGGATCTTGTTACATGCTTCGGCGATGGTGGCAGGGACGGGTTTTTTTTATTGCAGGTTAATTTTGATCGCTATTGTACCGAACACCGGTTGGAAGCTGTGTGTTTTCCCGAGTGTGGGAAAAAAGCGTCGTATTTGAATCCACCTCCGTGATCGAGCTCCACGTTGCTGTTTTGATGGACTCTTAAAAGGCAGTTTTCCTCGTACAGCTACATGAAGTTATGCAGCTTTCGCTCACTACACGCGGCGGCGTTTTGAAGAACGATCTCCCCCCCATTCCAACGCTTCGCAACGATAAAGCGAAGCGACTAGAGCAATTTGTCACGAGCTCATTTTTTTATGCGTCTGTCGTTGTTGTCTCTGATCGACCGACTCATTGAGCTGGAAAAGAATGTCAAATAAATCGTTCCAATGCCTGCCACACCACGTACAGCGAAAGGGCGTTGGGTCCGGGAGTTTGTTTTTTTTCTTCGTTCACTCTCTAGCTCCCCAGCTCTGGGCGAAATCAATCGATCGGCCGTTCGAATGGTCATTACATTCTTTCATTCCTCCATGAAAACTCGTCCTCACCCACGAATTCACTACACCAGGAGGTTGGCAAAAGGGGAATGGAACACCAATCCTCCATCCTAACTGTTTCCTGTTCCGCTGTTTTTTTCCTCTCTTCGTTCTCGAACGAATCTTGATATACGCCCAAGGACGTACAGTCGTGTGCCAGAGGACGGAAATGTCTACCGGATGTCGATTTCGTATTCGTTTGGCCCCCTTGGGAATCGGTCATTCAATCTCGACCTGGACGTCAAGGGTGCACGAGCATAAGTATGTGTGTGTTCGTTCGTTTCCGTGGTAGAAGATGGTAAGGAACGGCTAGGTGGCTTAAGACGTGAAATGAGCACTTCGAGCCGGGACGGTGAGCATCCACACTAGCATCCTTGTTTCGTCAGTATTGTCACACACACACACACACGCGGCGCATTAGGCAGAAAAGAACGGCTTCCTGCCCTTCGCGAGGGCTCCACACACTGGCACTGAGATATTTTTTGTTGTTGCTCCCCCGTTGCTTCTCTATATCCGGTTTCACATGCGCGCGCGCTCTCTCTCTCTCTTTCACACAGTTTATTAGAAAGGGGGAAAAGGTCGTACAGATCCCAAGGTTGACGACAGTTGACACTTTCGACTCGCGTTCACCGATCACCTGGCACCTGGCACCTTGGCGAAACCCCCGCGCTTGAACACTCTCACGTCACCATCATCGCGCACCGGCAGCCCGATGGCAGCCGGCGGACCGATCTCGGCAAACAATGGGACGCCATCTTCGCCGCACGCTCGAGGACGCTCCGGGCCATGCAGCCGCCATCTTCATCGTCACGCTGACGCACGCGGACGGGCTCGGCGGACCGTTTGTCGCCATTTTTCTCACGCTCGCTCGCCCCACTCACCGGGGCCGCCGGTACCGTGCCACCGCGCGCACGGCAGGTGGCAGCGCTGCCTTCAAAGACCCGAGCACTCGCCCCCAAAGCAGATAAGGTAACTCGTCGTCGAGTGTTTTTGGGGGCATTTGGCAATCAACGACTAGGAACGACATACCGGGTGACGTTAGCGTCAGCGAATTGTGTTGCCTTCGAAAATACACTACAGAGGCTACAGAGTATGAATACTAGTTTGTTGTTTAAAATAAACGGTTGCATAGAAGAAAAAAAGTTGGAACGAAAACAAAAATCCACTCTGGAGTGCAACGGAACAAACAAAAACTCCTGCAGACATAAACGCAGTGAAAAGTGAGTAGAATACCAAACAAAACACGACACATCAACAATACGTGAGGAAAAGGTGCTGATTGTTACTTTTCAAGTGCTATAAAAATATATTTATATTTGTATATAGATTGTTTTTCTCCTGTGGTGTGAAAATCAAGCTCCTCCGTGCCGCCACTTACTGAAAACAGTGCCGACGAGGTCGGAGCCGAGCTGGAAGCGGCCGCCGTACTTCCGTAGTTGAACTGTGTCTGATAGCTACTGCTGGAGAGGATTTTCTTGTGTGCTGATGCATGAGCTCGATAGGCACTGACACTTAGTTTCATTGTGTATGGTTCGGGGGGTGTCTGTGGCCCAGGACGACTGCGGGCTGGCCGCCGCAGCTAGGATCACATTCACTCAAGCACAAACGCGCGCGCGTACACACGCCAAGCCAACTCTCGAGCGTTAGGCCCTCTGCAGAAACCAGGCTCCCCCTTTTACTTGAATGCACTCTCAAACGCACGTCTGGCGGCCCTTAACCCCGGACGGCCGGTGAAGCGAACCGACGTGAAATGAGCACTTCGAGCCGGGACGGTGAGCATCCACACTAGCATCCTTGTTTCGTCAGTATTGTCACACACACACATCCCCCTTTTACTTGAATGCACTCTCAAACGCACGTCTGGCGGCCCTTAACCCCGGACGGCCGGTGAAGCGAACCGACGTGAAATGAGCACTTCGAGCCGGGACGGTGAGCATCCACACTAGCATCCTTGTTTCGTCAGTATTGTCACACACACACACACACGCGGCGCATTAGGCAGAAAAGAACGGCTTCCTGCCCTTCGCGAGGGCTCCACACACTGGCACTGAGATATTTTTTGTTGTTGCTCCCCCGTTGCTTCTCTATATCCGGTTTCACATGCGCGCGCGCTCTCTCTCTCTCTTTCACACAGTTTATTAGAAAGGGGGAAAAGGTCGTACAGATCCCAAGGTTGACGACAGTTGACACTTTCGACTCGCGTTCACCGATCACCTGGCACCTGGCACCTTGGCGAAACCCCCGCGCTTGAACACTCTCACGTCACCATCATCGCGCACCGGCAGCCCGATGGCAGCCGGCGGACCGATCTCGGCAAACAATGGGACGCCATCTTCGCCGCACGCTCGAGGACGCTCCGGGCCATGCAGCCGCCATCATCATCGTCACGCTGACGCACGCGGACGGGCTCGGCGGACCGTTTGTCGCCATTTTTCTCACGCTCGCTCGCCCCACTCACCGGGGCCGCCGGTACCGTGCCACCGCGCGCACGGCAGGTGGCAGCGCTGCCTTCAAAGACCCGAGCACTCGCCCCCAAACGGGAGAGTGACGCTGAGGACGCTGCAATGGGAGAAAAGAGAGAAAGAAAACATGATATAGTCCAGAAGGCTAGTGGAGGCATCGGTTCTCGAAAGCTGTCCAGCTGGTAGGATCGCATGAGTTTGAGCGTTTGCTTTTTTTGTTGTGCTTCGTCGGTGAACAAATAATTCTCACACCCTGCGACTGGTGCGCTTGGCGAATTTTGCCAGCCATGATTAATGAAATTATTAATACCTCGCTGAGGATACGGTACGGCACGGCGTGAGCTGTGAAAATCCATGAATGGGCGCTCGAGCAGCAGGAGGAGGAAAGACACACACACACAGCAACACAAACAAACGATGCTCGCCGTGCAAAACAGAATAATTACGATGATAGATGGTGTTTTTTATTCAATTTTTGCCGCTAAGCTTTCATCGATAGCACGTTATCTCTCGTTTGTGTGTTCGTGTGTCGTGTTTGTGTGGGCATAATGGATTAATTTGCTTGATTCAATTTTGCCCCTAACGAAGTGAAATTTCGCGCCAATCGGATGTCCAGGCGTACGTTAAGCGAGCCGGCAAGTGGAGCAGTGACAAACGGTGGGAAAATGGAGCAATAAACACACATGATAAGCGGAAAAATGGCGCCCACCCTCTGCTGGGAAGGAAAAAACAGTACGGAAACATTTAGCCTGTGTGTGTATGTGTGTTTTCCCCCGCGTTCATTACAAAAGGTGATTTAACGACAGGATTATGGCTTTATCCGTTTTCGTCGAAATACCCGGCTTCCCGTTTTAAGAGGGCTCATTTCCTTCGCCGACCGGTTCGGGGGCGTCCGAAAATGAGTTGGGTTGCAGCACGGAGCATAAATCAAACATAAATAATCACAGCACTCCACTCTTCGCCCCCAAAATGGCACCATTTCTAGGGGTTGCGGTCCACCGAAATACTCATCCACACGGGTCCGATAGAGGCGGACACGTTAATCGATCGTTTGCGTGAGTTTTCTTTATCGTGCGCTCAGAACCAGTCGTTTTTTTTACCCCCCCGTCGAAGGACTTATGTGAACGATCCTGTTCGAAGAGCCGCAGCACGCAACCTCCACCCTTCGCTGAACACTGAAAAGGTCACGTAGCGTGAAAAGGAACATCGAACAATTCGAATGCTCGCCATGCTGTGGAGGCTTCACCTTGCGGCCACCAGCCGGCAGCACTGAATTCAAATCGGGTTCGCGCCATTCGGTCACCGCAACGCCTTTTATTGGAGTCATTATTGCCATTATTCGGAGCAGATGCGAAACTTCCGCAAGATTGATGGTGTGTGAGCGGTTTTGACAGGCTAGAACCCACCACGGGAGGATTATGGCTGCCGCTTCGTTGTTCGATTCGTCCGGTTCTCGAACGCGACGCCTGCGAGTCCCCTACGATCCTTCCGTTCGAATCTAGCCGATCGTTAAACATCGCTCCGTGTTCTCCAACCGGGCGAAAGATGCTGCCCGGAAGTGAGCGACAAAGCTCACCCCGATATTTCCCACAGAAACACATAATTTGATGACTTATTTTTCATGTTTTCTTGGCCGGTTCGTGGTTCTAGGATAGCTGAGTTGGTTTTTTTGTTGCCTTCGGCTCTGAAGAACATTCACACCGAAGTTCCCATCGCCGTAATGCCTTTATTATTCAATGAATGATCTTATGGAGAGCGAGAGAGAGAAAAAACCACGAACCGATGATGTTATTCAAATGTGTCACCAAAAACAAGCCTATTATGAATCTGTTTTTTTTTGTTGTTGTCGTTATTGTTGTTGTTGTGTTTGGTCTGCTCCATTCATGTTATTCAATAATACGCTTTTTGGGGACCACTCCGCTGATGGTTTTATGGGATAAAGCTTGCGCCACTCATCATCATCATAATGTTCTTCGATGAATGCCACCCGGAAAAACCGCCCCAGAGGTGATGGAAAACTCCTTAATGATTGGCGGATAAAAGCCATCGCTGGGTGGCTTAAGAGAAATGATAAATGAATACGTGGGATGTTAATTTGTGTATCGCGAGCGGAAAAAAACAACACTGAAAGGTTTCCGAACACTTTGCAGGTTATTGATGTTTCTTTGCTTCCAAAGGTCATCGTCACGCTGACGCACGCGGACGGGCTCGGCGGACCGTTTGTCGCCATTTTTCTCACGCTCGCTCGCCCCACCCACCGGGGCCGCCGGTACCGTGCCACCGCGCGCACGGCAGGTGGCAGCGCTGCCTTCAAAGACCCGAGCACTCGCCCCCAAACGGGAGAGTGACGCTGAGGACGCTGCAATGGGAGAAAAGAGAGAAAGAAAACATGATATAGTCCAGAAGGCTAGTGGAGGCATCGGTTCTCGAAAGCTGTCCAGCTGGTAGGATCGCATGAGTTTGAGCGTTTGCTTTTTTTGTTGTGCTTCGTCGGTGAACAAATAATTCTCACACCCTGCGACTGGTGCGCTTGGCGAATTTTGCCAGCCATGATTAATGAAATTATTAATACCTCGCTGAGGATACGGTACGGCACGGCGTGAGCTGTGAAAATCCATGAATGGGCGCTCGAGCAGCAGGAGGAGGAAAGACACACACACACAGCAACACAAACAAACGATGCTCGCCGTGCAAAACAGAATAATTACGATGATAGATGGTGTTTTTTATTCAATTTTTGCCGCTAAGCTTTCATCGATAGCACGTTATCTCTCGTTTGTGTGTTCGTGTGTCGTGTTTGTGTGGGCATAATGGATTAATTTGCTTGATTCAATTTTGCCCCTAACGAAGTGAAATTTCGCGCCAATCGAATGTCCACGCGTACGTTAAGCGAGCCGGCAAGTGGAGCAGTGACAAACGGTGGGAAAATGGAGCAATAAACACACATGATAAGCGGAAAAATGGCGCCCACCCTCTGCTGGGAAGGAAAAAACAGTACGGAACACATTTAGCCTGTGTGTGTATGTGTGTTTTCCCCCGCGTTCATTACAAAAGGTGATTTAACGACAGGATTATGGCTTTATCCGTTTTCGTCGAAATACCCGGCTTCCCGTTTTAAGAGGGCTCATTTCCTTCGCCGACCGGTTCGGGGGCGTCCGAAAATGAGTTGGGTTGCAGCACGGAGCATAAATCAAACATAAATAATCACAGCACTCCACTCTTCGCCCCCAAAATGGCACCATTTCTAGGGGTTGCGGTCCACCGAAATACTCATCCACACGGGTCCGATAGAGGCGGACACGTTAATCGATCGTTTGCGTGAGTTTTCTTTATCGTGCGCTCAGAACCAGTCGTTTTTTTTACCCCCCCGTCGAAGGACTTATGTGAACGATCCTGTTCGAAGAGCCGCAGCACGCAACCTCCACCCTTCGCTGAACACTGAAAAGGTCACGTAGCGTGAAAAGGAACATCGAACAATTCGAATGCTCGCCATGCTGTGGAGGCTTCACCTTGCGGCCACCAGCCGGCAGCACTGAATTCAAATCGGGTTCGCGCCATTCGGTCACCGCAACGCCTTTTATTGGAGTCATTATTGCCATTATTCGGAGCAGATGCGAAACTTCCGCAAGATTGATGGTGTGTGAGCGGTTTTGACAGGCTAGAACCCACCACGGGAGGATTATGGCTGCCGCTTCGTTGTTCGATTCGTCCGGTTCTCGAACGCGACGCCTGCGAGTCCCCTACGATCCTTCCGTTCGAATCTAGCCGATCGTTAAACATCGCTCCGTGTTCTCCAACCGGGCGAAAGATGCTGCCCGGAAGTGAGCGACAAAGCTCACCCCGATATTTCCCACAGAAACACATAATTTGATGACTTATTTTTCATGTTTTCTTGGCCGGTTCGTGGTTCTAGGATAGCTGAGTTGGTTTTTTTGCGGATGTCTGTATGGGATGTTTTTTTTTATTCTCTTGTGTGTGTGTGTGTGTGTGCGTATCATCACCACCCACTCTTGCTGGGCGTCTCCCGCGCGCCCGCTGAGTTATGTTCCACGTTTCGTGTTTCCCACCGCTTCCGGTGTGGGTGGGAGTGAATCCGAAGCCAACGCCCCCGAAAAAAAAAATCATCGTCCTTTACGTTCCGCCGCCATTTGGCCCGAATCCCCGAATCACGGTGGTGGATTCTGGGCGAAGGTTTCCCTCTATTGTCCGTTTCGATTCACTGCCCGGTCAACAACTTCAGCGAAGGACTTTCAAATTGAAATCGAAATGAACCCGTTGTCAGTGCGCGCCGTGGAATGACAGGGGGCGGTTCGCCTTCTTCGTGTCTTGTGCATCTCGTAACAAGTGGGCAAAGTTGTTATTTGTGCTTCTGAACGGGGCGAACTTTTATATTGGCGCTGTCACATGCAGTGTAAGTTGCAACTCACTTAACCCACGGGATACTTGACCATAAAGCGTCATATACGAACGATGCAAAGTACGTTCCGGTGTTTCACCTTTGGCTTTCTGCATAATACAGTGCATCAATATTTCCAGAATCGATTCGAACGATGTAAACGTTCGAAAAAAAAAATCGAAAATCTCCAAAAATCGAAACGCAACCCAAAAAGCGTGTCTGTCAGACTGCCCCGTGCAGACGAGCAGGTCGTGATTCCTGTCGCGCATTCATGCGTGTCGAATAAAAATACAATATTACAGCCCAGAACCCATCCGTCGGTAATCGCTTCTGACCGGTTCCGCCATCCTGACACGTAGTACACGCGTAACGCAGCTGCCAGTGAACCCGTGTCCGACTGAAAGGGCATGGAAGGGTGATGAGTTTTACGATTCGTTCAAACAGTTGTAGCTCAAACACCGATAGGGTTCGACCCTTGTGACCTGGACCCGAGGAGAGGGACCTTATTTCACTGACCAACTACGCGCTACAACGAATTCGTTAATTTGATACACTTTAATGACGTCCGCGGAGCCGAAATCTCGTTCTGGTGGTTTTTTTTTCAACAATTTTCTCCCTGTCAAAACGTGACCGCCAGTCGTAAACAGAAACGGGTGCGTCAAGTGGTTGACGATATCGAGAAAATAAACATTATTTCTTTTCACCCAGTTCCTTCCTTCGCACGAAACGTGTTCGAGGGAAGCTGAAATATTAAATAGCGCTCCTGGATGTAAGTTTCTGTTGAAAGTAATAACCTGCGCAATTGAAAATGGGAACTGTGGCTTGTAGCGTCCGTAGTGTTCCAAACATTCGTTAATCGAATATAATAACCATACTTCCAGCCGGTTGGATTCAACTAACCGCACAACTGCTCTGCCCTAGTCAGCGACTTTCTTAAGTTAATGAACAAAATCTCACTTTCTTGGTCGAAAAGGTTCGTGGCTGCTGCTTCTTGTCCGGCTTCGAGTGACCACTTCCAGCGTTGCGGAGCTGTTTTCCGGGCGAGAGACGGTGGAACAAAAATTTCACCACTAATTGGGAAAACCTGCACAATGTTTAATTAAGAAACTTTTCCTCACTTTCGCAGCAGCGGCATAGCAGGTTCAATGCTTTCTTAGTCTCGCGGCTTCGTTGCACGCAGCTTAAGGATGGCTGAGAGCACACACACACACACACTGTTGTGGACAGGGAAAGTTACCGGAAAGTCTGATCGGTGATGTTTACTGAATTGAGTCCAGGACGTGTCTTCGTTGAAATTTGCACATTCCTGTATGACGTACTGCAGACTCAACGAACGATCGACGGCGTTGGATCTGTTTGAGCTATTGCGGTTTCAATTTGCAGCTATTATGTGATACTTTTTTAAATTTGTAACGTTTATCATTCATTTTACTCGTATGTAGTGCGATGTGTTGATGTTGCTTCAACCCACTAGCCTCATGTTCGTGATACAATGCAACGGATAACACAATTTTGAAACCAAATCACATTATCCCGATGGTGTGAGTAATAAACGGACTACAATTTCAAATATTCCCATATGAATATTCGTAATGCCACTGAGAGAGAGAGAAAAAAAAACGCTCATGGGAACGAAAGTTTCGTTCTGTGACTTTCTCGTTGTTGTGACTTTCTCTCGGGCGACATTCGCCCTTAACGCCTGATTGACTGCACACGTTGAATGCAAATTTCGGTGATCAATTTTAAAACCCACCCGGTCCGCTCCGTACAAGCTCGAACAAGTGAATGTAACGACGTGCATATGTTGCGTTGATGATGCTAATTTTAGCCCAGATTGATTTTGGCACTTGTAACACTCGTTAACGAGTGCGCGAAGTTGAAGCGCTGTTGAATAATGGTATTATTAACCTGACAATCCCGTTGAGGAATTTCTTAATTAGTTCACGGCGACAATTATGTCGAATTTGGTCGATATGCAAAGCTAGTGAAATCGAAATGCCGGTGCAACTTTCACCCGGCGGAAATGCCTTAGTTGTGCGTCGTTAACAAGACATCTGCCCTCGACGCGTAAAACGCGATGTCCGGCACGGGTTGGCAGTCGGCTGCCGGCGATACTGCAATGTGGTCGTGGCGTTTGGTTCCCGTTGTGGTCTGTGCGGCGCTCTGCGCGGCGGCACAGCGATGCTCCGCCGGGGCACGTTTAAGCGATGAGTTCGTGTGGGGATATCGTGACCACAGCGCGGATCGCGTGTGTCTCTCCCAGTCCGTTATCATCGAGCCCACATGGGAGGCATTCTTTAGCTTCTTTCGGCCCGTCACCCGGCTGGTGTCCTTCATTCCTGCCCACGTAAGTATGCGGGAGCCGAGCCGAGCGCTGCTTCGGGTACTTTATTGTGAGTTGTTTTTTTATTGTCTTTCTTCGTTTCAACAGCCCGATCAGGCGGTGCGATACATACGGGTGTGGACTGACGCGCCGTGGCATCGATTTAGGGCCGAACTGGTCCATGGTGGCGTGGGCACGAAGGCTCCGGCGGCTACCATTATTCACTTGAGCCGCCACTGGTTGCTGTTTGCAAATGTTGTAATTTATTGTTCTGCTGTGCCGCCGAATTAGCTGAACGTTGTATGCGTATAAATGTACTAACGCATTACTAGAAATAAAAACGATACGCTTTAAAACCCTGCATGTTTCTGTATTCCTTCGTTAGATAATATGCGTAACATTAACGAAAGAAAAGCATGAAGTCTGGTACATTTGGTATAGGTTTGAATTTTCCTAGCAAGGTTCAAGGATCTGTTCAAGGATGATTGTTTTCTTCCTTTGTTTTGAACCGTTTCGTACATTGCGCGTCCCAATGGTGAAATTCAATCTAGGACCAATGTCAGATACAAGGAAAGAGAGTACACGAATTTTTAAAACGTATCAAACGCACCTTTTCGAGCGCAATGCAATTGCCCCTATTCCCATAGGATGAAATTACATCTCTCGGTTTCAATTACGACATGGTTAGAGTGGTTCATATATTTTCAATTGAATTTTCTCAAGATGGCTTGTAAAGTCGACACCATTGGTAATAAAGTTGTTTATGTAAATACATTTTCTCTCCACACTCCATTGTTTGTTTAAGGACACATTATAAAAGTAACATGCCGAATTTTACAAACTTTTTTAGGGAAAACGATTTAGTTTTTTACCTCTCGCCTGAGAATTTCAAAGAGTACAAAACCTTACAGGAAGCTATCCGGTTAACCTTTATAAATATTAAAAATGCCATCGCGAACCAACAATGAGCCAACATCCTCGACTAATACTTTTAAGTCCAAGACCGAAAAAGGTGGCGAAATAACTGATCCGAGCAATGTGGGTCGAAAATGTGGCATATGGTGGCGAAGGAATTTCAATAAAGAAAAGATTCTGCAAATATTTAGCAAAAACTTGATTAGACTTCCCCGGCCGGACCGGACGCCGAGGCTGGACAGTCGGTTTCAACCTCGGCCGAACTTGACATTTGATCCCAGCACGTGGAGTGACGTTTATTAAATCTCGCCCTTCGCAACGAGTGACGCAAACCGGAAAGGGGTTTTTATTGGATCATTTTGCGAATGGACAGAACGCGTACCGGGCGTACCGAGAAATTCTTTCCGAACACAATGACCTGCGAAATGCTTCACAACGATGAGAACAAGTTTCGTGTTTATGTAGCGTAATGTACAGCAAGTTCTGTGTGACACATATACACTGCGTATAATTCTAAGTAACTCCTGTCCAATCAGTGAGCACAATCATTGACTTAAGGGACCATCCATCTAATATTGATATCACCATCACCCATAACCGTTGCCATTTCACCCAACCGATCGCAAATTTTATCGGACGATTGAAGCCTCAAAGTCAACCCCTGATACGCTAAAATTAGATTTAGTGAAACCCACGGCTGTGGCGCTCCTGTCAAATTTAGGTCGCTTCAATTCTACTCCCGGCCGTGCCCAGTGACAGGATGCCCGCACGACATGCCCGGCAAAACAAACTTACTGAGGCCGAAAGGACTGATGTGACAAATGTTTTTGCCCATTTAAATTCATGGTCCCAAAACTTTCCCCGCACCCGAGCGACGGCCGAGTCGATGCAGACGGCGGTCGGTGTTCCGTTCGGGTTTGATTTCGGTTCCGGACCGGAATCTTCCCTCGATGGGAGGAGTCCCGATCCTCGGTGGTCTAATACAATTATCGTTCCTTAGGTAGGCAGGCTGTCTTCTGCTCTAACAATCTCGTGTGCCCGGTCTCTCTATCTCTCTCGCAGTGCCCTCCGGGGAGTGTACGATGCTCCTTTTCCGAGTGCAGACACCGAATACAACGCCGGCCAATTTTAGCCCTCCACGTCCGGACGAAGGGACCGGTCTGGTGGATTCAAATGTATTTTGAAAATCAGAATACAACGCCGGCCAATTTTAGCCCTCCACGTCCGGACGAAGGGACCGGTCTGGTGGATTCAAATGTATTTTGAAAATCAGACTGTGTTGTTGAGGCTTTTTGTCCAATTCAGTTGTTTTTGTTGAAACAGTGTAACTTCATTACATCCCTTTCCAGGAAGCTTCAAGCTTCGGTTTGCTTAAAGCATCTTGCTAGTGGCTGCTGGATCGAAGCCAACATCAGCCCTTTTATTTGACGCTTCCGGCAGCAGCGTTGTTTGACCGAAACTTTGCGTACGCAATTTCCTATCGCCCGGAAACGTTTCTGATTCTGATTGCAAAGTTCCGATTTTAAAGCTACGTTACTACACAGCTACATCTAAAGCGGTCCGTACCACATCCGACAGGATGGAACGCCCTGCTGCTTCGGTACATTTGCAAATACCCCGGGATTTGTTGGGCTTTACGTTGGGTTGTCCTGGTCTTGGTCAATCGGTTCGGGGCGGAGAGAGATAAATGGGGTGATTTCGCCGTGTCGTTAGACATATTTTGTGGGTTGTGGCAACTAACACCGCCATGCTGTTCCACTCCACAGCGCCGCTGACCACGCTCGTCAGGCTCCGTCGTCGAAACGTCGACGTGGAGGTCGACTCGATCGACTGTGTAATGAGAAATGCCATGAAGACATGGAAAAGTTAGCATAAATCGGAAGAACTTCAGCAGCGGAAGCGGCCATCAAATCTGCTACGCTCCACGACCGGTGCAGTCTTTCGCGGTTTTGTGGCAACGAACAGAGGGATCATTATCGAGCAATTACGCGGGTGGACTGAAGTAAGGACCTTTGTCGTTCAGGTCAAACGCCCACTGTTACGTGGAAGGAGTGTGATTTATCTCTCTTCTGCTCGAGAGCAAGCAAATTTTTCACATCAAAAACACTGCCACCGTTGGCGTGGATGTAGATGGTCTTCAGAGAGAGAGACAGAAAGTGACAGCTAGGGAAACAACTTTTCTGCTATGCATGCCATCAATTCAGCCCCGTGCTCTTCTAGTCACTCGATCTTCATAAAGCTTCCGTGCAGACTGAGGCGTCGTTTTGGATACCAGGCGACGACGATAAGCAACAACGAGTGAAAAAAAAACAAAGATGCGAAAAACGAAAAATTACTTCGCACTTTCGTGTTTGATTTCCTCCCTTTCTCATTGTTCAACCGACCGTGGCGGGCGCTTCATGTCTTACGCATTTTGTAGCACATTTTCGATGCGATGGGCGATGGGCGAACGCTGGAAAGTAGGTCAAAAGGTTGTTTGAACTTTCGCGGAAGCAAATTCGCGACGGTTAAAAGTTTGTTCGCTCGTGTACTCTCCCTCTCTTTCTCTGTCTCTATCTCGGTTTCCTGTTTCTCTCTCCATCGGTAGCCAATCTGTGGTTTGGCAGAGTAATGGAATGCGCTCGACGCACCCGGGCTACCCAACCGTGGAAGATGACAGGAACACACATCTTTTCAAATTTGCACAACGTTCACTCGGTGGCTGTGAGGCGTTTTTTGCTTTTCCCACTCAGCAAACGCAATTGTAGCGCGTTTTGCTTTGTTAATTCAATGCTAAAAGTTACGATACATTGTTTTTTATGTTGTTGCGAATATGTAGTTGCTTTTCTGCATGAATCTCCCACTGCCGTGTTGTTTATCCGCTAGGTATAAGATTCTTTTGATAGATAAAATATGGAGCACTCAAAACTTGAGAGGCAGTGGTAGAGATGCTTGTTGTATGAGTCGTACATGAAAGAGTTTTACATTTGAATACATTTTAACATATAAGAATCTTACTGCTGAACAGTTAGATAGCGTTAGTTCCACAGCAATTTGCATAAAAGTACCTTCATGGTGACGACCTTCTCATGAGAGTTGGCATCGGAGATATCTTCGACTGATATTGTAAACCGACGGTATTCACACACGACGCAGTACACGCGAATCGATAACGCGACCTTTAAATGTTTCCACGCGATCTTGGAATTGGGTACAGAACCACCTTCACGAGATACACGTGGCGCTGTTCTGTGAAATGTTGCCGTAGGAGTGTGTTTACAGTTTCAAAGTGACATCTATTGTGGTTGCGGTTACTTCACGTTATTTCAACGGGCCGGTGCGAAACAAACAGAACAAGAATGTAAGATTACAAAAGTGTCTAGTAGCGTTTACTTAAACAGCAAGTTTCTGTAGAATTGAAATTAAATATATTGCCATTAAATCTTACTAGTATAACTAAACGCACATTGAAGCATTTTTGAGCTGCTTCTTGTGCTTTCGCTCGTTCCATTACGGAGCCATGTTTTATGGTTTAATCTTCCAAGATTGCAGCGAACTAATTTCTGGCTGTGAATCTACCGCACGACTCTCAATTCATCTTAAAAACCTCAGCAAGCACAAAAAAGCGAAGAAGCGACGGCAGAAATGACGACGGAACTTCGAAACCCAACGAAAGGTAGACCCTGGAGTGGGCGGAAATGGACTTTGTTGATTTAGGGTCCGGAGCGGATACGAATGAAGAGATACCGATGAGTTTCAATGAGCGGCATCCGGGCATTCACGGCGCCTGCCAGCGCTGTGGTTTATCCTTTCAGTGCTGCTTTACGCCAACAACTAAAAAAAAAGAGAAGGCACTAACCGCTTCAATCTGTTGGGTGTTTTTGACACGCCGCTGGACATTTTTAGTGAATTCTCCCAGTAGCACATTGAAGCATTTTTGAGCTGCTTCTTGTGCTTTCGCTCGTTCCATTACGGAGCCATGTTTTATGGTTTAATCTTCCACGCGTTCCGCACTCTCTGGGTGCAAACCACGCTCCTCGCAAATTCACCATAAAAGGATGAAACGAGAATTTCTTTAGCCACCCCCGACGCCCGGCCGGGTAAAAGGGGGGACCAAAAGAAAATAAATTCTAATCATGAAATATACGAGCTCGACGCAATTATGCATGAATTTCCCTTCATCAAACAGAGCGGGTCGGCTCCGGTTAGGAAAACAAAATACCAAAGACAATACATCGTAAATGTGTAACGTGTTGTTCACGCTGACAGACATGTCGGCCCACGGCTGCGGTATGTTTATTGCAAACTCAAACCACAAATGGGCATGGGCGAGGAATATTAATTTCAATTTATGAGAACAAATCTCGCCACTTGGGCAGACGGTATTCGGTAGGCGTGGAAAATTACCGCGGCACCGTACGCTGGAAAAGCTACACGAAAATACACGGAAAGTGGCAATCATCATATGGTGCGATCACATTATGCGAGAAATAAAATTCATAAAACATTTCTGCCGAGATGCGCCGGTGGGCTAGGCGGCACGAGGCGAGCGTGATTTAATCGTGTGGTGCTTGAGCAATTTTAACCGGAACCTGATTTGAGATATGTTTACACGGTTCACTTACAACGATATGAAATAATTCGTAATATATTCTACAAAGACGAACGAGATTAATGCCGTAAACTATGGTAGTAATCATGTTTAAACTATTATATTTAGAATAGTCTGAAACTTTGTAATCCTCTCTATTGCTTTCCAAAACAAATTCTACAGGAGCGGTACAGAAATAAAATATTCAATTCAACAAATCTTTTGCAGAAGCTGTTTGGGAGCAACTTCCAATATAAATTGAACAAAGTCGAGACACAACAATACTAAGCCCCGGACGAAAGCAACAATAAAAAAAACCCCAACCGCAAACACCAGCTCGAACGAGGGTTTTTCACTTTCCCGGAGTGAGAAGTTGCGCGCAATAGGCGTTGAAAAGATTGCAGCGAACTAATTTCTGGCTGTGAATCTACCGCACGACTCTCAATTCATCTTAAAAACCTCAGCAAGCACAAAAAAAGATTGCAGCGAACTAATTTCTGGCTGTGAATCTACCGCACGACTCTCAATTCATCTTAAAAACCTCAGCAAGCACAAAAAAAGCGAAGAGGCGACGGCAGAAATGACGACGGAACTTCGAAACCCAAACGAAAGGTAGACCCTGGAAGTGGGCGGAAATGGACTTTGTTGGTTTAGGGTCCGGAGCGGATACGAATGAAGAGATACCGATGAGTTTCAATGAGCGGCATCCGGGCATTCACGGTGCCTGCCAGCGCTGTGGTTTATCCTTTCAGTGCTGCTTTACGCCAACAACAAAAAAGAGAAGGCACTAACCGCTTCAATCTGTTGGGTGTTTTTGACACGCCGCTGGACATTTTTAGTGAATTCTCCCAGTTTTAAAGTGCCTCCGTGGGGTTTGCTAATTTATGCACATCAACGGACTCCCCTCCTCTTGATTAAGATAATCGGCTGAACCGAAAAACATGTAATATCCGGTCTTTTCTATCAGATTAAACACCGGTTAGATAAATGTATTCATAAAGCTTTATTATGCACACGCTCAGAGGAAAACGGACGGAGTCGAAAGGCGATGTAAAATGAAGTAATAAAACGACAAATTGACGGCCGACGATATTTCAATGGTCACATGCTTTTTAATATCCTTAATCCTCAATTACAGGTACATGGGCGCCAGCGTCGGTAAAGCCGGCTATCCTGTTCCCAGCCAGCGGTTGAGTAGCGCAGACCAGACTAAGGGAAAATTTGCTCCAGCCGTTTTCTGTGAGGGCTGTTGTATGAAAGAGGGTGAAGTTCTAAAAATAATCTTGAGCTTCGTCAAGTCTTTATTGCTTCTCATGTATCAGCACAAAGACGCTATTGATTTTTTGTTTAAGACTACGGAGACTACGAACGCTTGGAATATTTTACATTATTGTTCGTATCATTATAATACTTGTACTAGTGACAAAATGAAGTTTATATGTTTCCATTCTCCTAATGAGTCAATCGTGTCTTTCGGCAGCTTATAGAACTATAGAATTTTAAAAAATTTTATCAAGAAAAGCCCAGCATTTGCATGCCCTACCTGAAGATAAGTCATCCCCGTTTGTATGTTGCACCTTTGTTGCAATCGTTTACACACTCATGGTTCATATATATGCTCACGCTAGTCCCAAACAAACTCCGATACCGACAGCGATGAATTGATGTAAAAAATAAACAATCTAATTCACACGTTTTGGCCCGAGAAGGATAATGAAATCACGCCGACCTCAGCTACCCTCAGCTACTATCTATCTCTCGGCTTGTGTTTCTCGTTAGGAGAATGTTGTAATCAAATTCACTTTATTAACCATACGTTCGGGGAGGAATACCGTCCGGCTAAACGGCTCCCCGCGCGGCGACCAAACCTTCGGTCTCGACTCGAGCGCCCCGAGAAGCCGATCCTACCATTCGCTAACGTAATGAGCATCCATTGTCGAGATTAGATAAGTAATGACCTCCGACACACACCAGCGGTGCCATTTCTGCCACGGTGCCCTGCATGCAAAGCCGTCCGGGGGGACGGCGTCAAATTGATTCTCATTACATTTTCGTGTCGCTGCTACCTTGGGGCCATTGCTCCAAAGGAAGGGCAGTTTTTTTCGCTTCTTTCGTTTGTCTACTTATCTTCTCTTTCGTCTGGTCGCTTTTATGCCACACCGTTCTACAATGTGTGAATTTTTTTCGCTTCTTTCGTTTGTCTACTTATCTTCTCTTTCGTCTGGTCGCTTTTATGCCACACCGTTCTACAATGTGTGAATCACGGTGGTATTATTGTTGCGCTCGGCTGAAGCTCCGTCCAGAGGACGGTTGGAATTAAAATATCAATTTCCGTCTCCATTGTGTGGTCTAATTCTACTAATGACAGCTGAAAGAGGAGTTATTGGCAAATTTTGGGTGCTTTGCGAGCGCTTAGCAGATTATGATAATAAGATTGAAGTAAATGTGCTTTGCGATCGATATATGTAATGATATTTATAGTAAGGTTTTCATAATTTATCTCTAGTTTGTACACCATAACTAAAACAATTACAGGTGGAGCATTGATAGTCAAGGTTATATGTTCATCAAAATTGTAAAGCTAACGTTATAGAGTAAACGTTCCTCCGTTCGTTACTAACTGAGGAGAAGAAAACATAATCAATAAAGAAAGGAAACATCTTTGATGTCGATAAAAATATACCTAAACCACGCACGAGAAACGAACCATGCGTCACATCATTTCCCGGAAGTCATTATTTTATACTCTACACCCGCTGGAGATTGGAATAAAATATGCAGTTCGATCTCAGCACAAACACAAACAGCATCGGAAGCATCGTTTCCAGGATACAGCAAATACCTTCGCAACCGTTTCTCACGGGCCAACTCGTGTATGCTTTCGCGCCCACCTCGCACTGTCTCTGATAGAAAGGCGCATAAAAAAAAACTACGATATGGCGCATAAATCATCGTGTATGCTTTCGCGCCCACCTCGCACTGTCTCTGATAGAAAGGCGCATAAAAAAAAACTACGATATGGCGCATAAATCGAACCAACTAAATCTATAACGATGGTTAACGTTTACGCTTGTCCTCGGGACATCAATCGTACGAAAACGAAACACTGTCACCATCGTCCGAAATGCGGAAATCTGCTGTCTCTGTCTACGCTGTAGTAGGTCCGCCGACGTCCAAAGTAATATGATCAACAATGGACAGGCAGCGGCCTGATTGTGCCGCTGGATGCGACAAAAACACATCAACCTACACTCACACACCCTGCTCGGTGTGTGTGATCCAACGTTTCCTCACCCGTCGTACGCTTCGCCTCGCTACTCCATGCGCCAACCGAGTGACGGCGAAACGCTACCAGTGGGCGCAATAATGGATGGTGAAAAATCATATTCATCCCACGGCTAAATCATATTCCAATCTCGCCCCACTTGAGCTCCGGGACGGCACGGAGGCGAGGCCATGAAACCCGGCGGTTTCCCCAAAAAAAAAAACAGCGTTGAGTCCTCGGAAGCGTCGGATTTGTCTTGGGCCGGAAGGATTTGCCGCGGCACAGCCACCATGGCAGCCGAAAAGTAGACCACGCCGTAATGGTCGTCACTTGAGTGCGATATATAAATGGCACATATTTTATGCTACCACTTTTCCCAGCTGCCCGGCCCCGGACGATGAAAAATCATAAGCATCGCTGCCACGGTGGAGTGGCGAGATGTCGCGGGCGTCCCCCCGAAGCCCGACCACGGCATAAATTTATTGAGCCTTAATGGAGACTAACTCAGCCGCTATTTGCTACTCCATTGGACCGTGAATATTGCGGACCAGCGGATGGTGCGACGTTTGAGGGCTTTATCCTTGCGTGATGTTTCGATGGTGTGTTCGTTCGTGATTCGATTCCACTTGATGGGCGTTGTAACCCGTTTTAATGCTAGCAACCGGTGATAGCGAGAGTGCTGAAATGGTGCGATACAGTGGTGCAAATGGATTTGTTTATTGTTTGTTTTAACCACAGCCCTGCTGAGGATATTCATGCGTCGAAGTGATGTCACGTTATTGGGCAGGGACGTTCGCTGTAGCTTGCATCTCTAGAGGAGGGATTATTGTTGAAGTCCTGTTTTCAAACCAAATTGCCAGAGCAGATTCCAATATGTTGACAACGATTACACCTCCAATTACCACCAATTAGTAATAGCCTTTCAGTTGAACGTTTGCATTTAATGTGTAGTTTTCAGCAGTACTCCTTGGTCGTATATTTATAGACACCACCAGCATGTTTGACTGTCGTTGAAATAACAAAAATGAACCTCTCTCATGTCCTCACTTGCTTGAAAATTATAAAACGCAAATAACCCTAAGTACAACATCCCTCACATCCTTCAACGGGTGCACTGTACGGCCTCATGCCCTTTCACATCGCTCGCACGAACCGAAAGTGCAACATGGAATCAATTTTACAGCACTCGAGCCTTTTCAATACGATGCCGACAGAGTTGAGAAGCAAAAAAACACATCGTTTCAAGAGCATTCAATTGCTGAATCCTCCCACTGGACCGGCGGACGAAAATAGATAGCTTGCCAGCGGTGAGACTGTGCCAGCAAGGGCCCCGGAGCCAGCAAGCCTGAAGGGTGGATTGAAACCAAATCCTTGCCCCAAAGCGCTGCCGGTAAGTCATCCAGCATCCAGCACTCGCTCTACTTCGTCATTCAATACCGAACGCCGGTCGCGGAGTCCAGCGACAGCGGCTCCATAGTTTTGGTTTTCATTTTGATTTCGGGTCGGTTTTTATCTGCGCGGGTGCAATACGGCACTGCGGGGTTTGGGTGGATCCTACCTCCTCCCCCCTCCCCCATATCGGAGAGACATATCGGCTGCCCCAGAATTGCACTTTACGCTGACCAGTTCGATTCATTGCAATGAAAAGGCCATTCATCATGTGCCGTGGCGTTGATTTCTCATAAACGCTTCACTTCGCAAGGATGGTTTTTCACCAGCGCGCTCGCGCTGCATTTCGGCTCTGGTTGGACCTTTACAAATCCTAGAAGTCGAGGTAAGAGGAAAAAAATAGACTCTCTCTCTCTCCCTCCCACACACACCCATACATTACTATCATCGCCATCGTTCACAGCCTGGTAATGGCGTGCTACTCCAGAGTCCTTCATTTCTGCCTACTTCCGGTTCGGTTTTGCGCACGATGATTCGCGAACACTAGCGCACGCTAGATAAACATGATTGATGACCGGGCGTCAATAGCGAAGGAACGATGGTACCGAAACCGCCGTGGCGAGTGCGGCGACGGAACGTGGCGTCAGCGTTCGTAATGGATCTCGCTCGTTCGCCGGTGTCTTCTTCACGGCTGATTTTACACTCAATAGAGTACAAAAAATGGCTTCCTTCATAAAAACTATCTGCGCCCGGTGCTGCAGCGATGCTGCTGCATAGTCGACGAACAGAAGAAATAAATGAGGAAAGATTTCAAAAGTACAGTAAGCGCGAGTAACGGGAAATAAACGGCCACCGCGCGTTGTTGTCTGGGGCAAAGAACATTTGTTAGGCATTAGAGTGTCGTTCTCTTTTCGTCCATGGTTGGAGGCACGTTTCAAAGCTTGACAGGTTTCTAGATGCTTTTGGCAACACATCTTCCACCGTTTCGAGAAATTTGTTTGGTTTTCGTTAAACAGCAAACAATTAAAATAAATGTTCTATTATGTGGGGCTGGTTACGGAAGAGCAAAACAAAATAAACATACTCCAATGCCTCATAAAACTATTTCTGTATGCACTATGCACCTACGCGGTCAACCTTGTTGAAAACTTGCCACCAGCACCGAGAGCAGACGGGACGTAACAAAAGCACTCTAGAAGTAACACATTGTGTGCATTGTTGACGGAAATAAACTTAGCCTATTTTGCACATCACAAGCGTGCGAAAGTGCTCGCCTCCGGCCAACCGAACCGCTCGCTATTGGTGTCGTAAGTAATGGCCGTGTGACTTCTCCTACCTTGTCCTTGCGCACGATCTCCACCTCGCATAATCATCAAAGAGAATCGACACTCTTCACCGTGCACGGGGCGGTAATGCTCCAATTCAATTGGTTGCACCATTGCCGCACGAATCGTCATTTCTTCTCCGCCATGGCTTCGCATCGCTCTGTGGGTCACATACCGGTTCCGGCATCCCACACACACACACACGCGCGGAACGGAAGAAACAAAAGAAAAGCTCTAGCACTCTTTGCACACATGCAATTCGCTCGTTTGACACATACGCCGCTCGCTCCCGTCGCTCGCTCCCGCCGCTCGGTAGAATTAATTAATTAGTGCTATTGTTACCACTGGCGGCTCAAGATAAAGGCAGAATACCGAAAAAGGGACATCCACAGTACGCCACGGTGCGAGAGCAGGGCGCAAACGAGCCCGGGCCCGGCACGGGTGGGTGGGCGTCTGGAGAAGAAACGGAACGTTTATCTTTTCTATCGTTGCGCCTGTCCTCGACACACTCCTTTGATTGCGGCTGACACATAATGACGTGATCCTGCATGCATGGTGTAAGCGACATGAGAGCCTGATGCTGATGACACGAGAGGCCAGCTAGAGGTCTGGTCGGGCGAGAGTTAAAGCTCAGCCACACGAAGAAGAGTGCCGACTCGGTGCTGCATGTGCCCACATCTGCTCGGATGGGAACGGTCCGGGTCAAATGGGATGATTGCCGGCAGGACCGCAATCTACCTTCAAAGCGTACCGCACGATTAGGGCAGCGAGCGTCTTGCCTTTTTATTCCTGAAACTAGTTTTGGTCATGCTTTTCTAAGCCAGGATCAATAATTGTCCATAAACGTTGCATAATTCACAACGTTCTCGGTGAGTTTTATGCTTTAAATCTTCAAATCTATTTCAATTTGAAGTTTCTGGTCGTGTTTCTTGGGTGAATCATCTGTGTGTAAACCTCGTCACTTTCTTGTAAACCTCAATTCAATACTACAGCAGCTACTACTTCCGCTGCCACTCCGTAAGGTGCACGTGAACACCGCGAACAAACCCTAAGTACACCGTTAATGAGCTGTTCTGACGCTGGTTAGTGAAAGGAGCGCAAAATTGCGGTAGTGGTGCTTCAAATCAAGTGCTGCTGTCGTCGGCAAACGAGTGGTTCAGAACGGTTGACCTTTTAATGATGAACAGAGTATCATCCGCCGGGAAGTGTCTGTGACTTTGGAGGTCAATGGAGGATGTTGGTAGCATGGTGGTTGGTGCTATGAATATCCCACACCCCTCTGTGGATGATACCACCGTCGAACTGAACTAACTTACGCCATTGCCAATTTTGCCTCTTGAGACTGACAGGAGGGAAGCAAATTAGTGCAGAAAGAATGGCGCAAGACCTTAGCGGGTACGTAGCTGCTAAACTATGGACTTTAACGTTCTTTAATGTATATGATTTATGATCATTACTGGATTAAGGGGTGTTTTGATATGGAAAATAGCCCTGACAGATCTGCTTGCAATGAGTACTAAGACGTAGATCCACAGTTGGAAACCATGGCTGAGAAGAGAATGAGAGAAAACGCCAACCGAATACTGGGAAAAAGACCAGCGGGCTTCGTTCGCTAGCTTTATCGACCGTGCTAAAACGGAAGGATCCCCGTGGCGAAGCGACAAGCTTGTTTCCCCGATCCGCCCTTGTCATTAGATGCCGCAAAAGGGTGTTAATAGATTTAAGGAAGTATAAAAAAGCGCGCTCCACACTCGTAGGTTCCACACAAAACCGTGGCGTAACCAAACTGACAAACGGTTCTACAACAGCTTGTCAACGCATCCGGTATCGCAGCGTTTGACTGCTCATGTCGAAACAAACGACGTTCGTGCGGTACACGACCCCACGATAGCTGTTTACTATTGTAGTAGTCGTTCCACTCGAATCCACGCATGGCCGGCAGTTTCATCCCATCGGTGTGCCATCCGGAGGGATTCTTTTTACACACACACACACCAGTCTCCCATCTGTTTGCCTTCCAGCAAGTAGGAGCATTTTTCACCACATCACATCTGGTCGTAACAATTTCTCCTCTCCCCACCACACACACACACACATCCCCTCCGGGCCATCGAAAGCGGAACTGTTCGATTATTCGCGACGGTGCGTAGTACATAACCAAATCGCTACGCACAGCACTCCATCAATCAATCGTGTAATCGTCGTCAAAAAAATTGATTGAACATCCCGCATTCAATTTTGCCCGCTCGCCTGGTTGGTTTTCGGAGTGTTGTCGCCGTCGTCGTGAGGTGTGTATTATTTGAGTTCGGCAGCGGCGTAAAACTCCGGCATGCGGAATCGTACTTATCGCCGGAGCACCATGCGGTGCCGGTAAATGGTCCAGGGCAGGGCAAAATAGTGATTGATTTCCGGCACGGCGCACTCGGCAGTGGACCGGGGCCGGGGCTTTGCTTTGCGGATGTTCCCCGCGAAAGGATGTTGACACAGAAATATCAAAGCGCAAAGCAGGAATAAAAATACTGCCGCCGCACAATATATTTCAAACCCGGCATCGGCCGCCCCATTGTCACTATCGCCCTGCCATCCCGGAGGCACTGTTTTCGACACCATCGATCGGTGTGAGTGATGGATGCCGTTTGAAAACAGGCACTCGGAAAACATCATTACTCGTTACTGGAATGGGAGCTCAAAAGAATTGTCGTCGTGTTTTCGGTCCGTTCTGGTGGCGTTTTGTGTCGCAAGGCAGCGCCACCGACTCTGGCAGCACCGAGCGTATCCCTGTAGTATGGCTAAATTATGCTAACGAGCTGTTAATCCTGACCTTCCCGGCCTTCAGCTCCTTGCGATCGACTGAGTTTGATGGCTGAGAAGAGAATGAGAGAAAACGCCAACCGAATACTGGGAAAAAGACCAGCGGGCTTCGTTCGCTAGCTTTATCGACCGTGCTAAAACGGAAGGATCCCCGTGGCGAAGCGACAAGCTTGTTTCCCCGATCCGCCTTTGTCATTAGGAGCCGCGAAAGGGTGTTAATAGATTTAAGGAAGTATAAAAAAGCGCGCTCCACACTCGTAGGTTCCACACAAAACCGTGGCGTAACCAATCGAGCGTACCATACACTGAGTGCTGAGAACTTAATTGAAACGCTCCAACGTTCTGAAATATACCTCAACTATAGATGTAATTAGAACATCTATAATTTTGCACACTGTTGCTAATAATAGTAAATCCAATCATCGCCTTTGTTTTGAGTTTATTTCAAAATGTTGATTAAATTGCCCTCGCACCCCCCAATCGGATGTGCCTTTGGCACTCATGCGAAACGAAAATATCATTTCATTACAGCAACAAATGGTTCCACTTGGCATATGGTACGACCATCGGGTGAGGGTCGTTCTTTGGTTGGTTTTAATGACCAAACCGCCGCGTGCTTGGTCTTGTTCTGTCGATGTTAGGAAGAGCGAAATTGATTGTGTCTCTCGTTCATGGCTTTTAAATTGCTTTTTCTTGCGTTTTTACTGTTCCTTTATCGAACCACGAAGCTTTCAAGAGGTTGTTAAACTTCTTCCCAATCGAGACGGGCCATAAAGACCGGTGGGTCGTTGTGCTAACAGCTCCGCATCATTTTCAGTTTCTTTTGTCGAACCCTTCCCACTCGAAGGCTGCCGCGAAGCTTGCATTCTATTTCTGTTGTGGAGAACGGCGACCGAGGTATTTAAAGTTGCTTGAAAAAGATTGTCCCTAACGCCACCCGTAAACCTTCCGTGATCTCAGTTATGTCACCGGTGTGACTGTGATTACTGTGCAGCCAACGAACGGAAGGACGGAAGGTGCATTTTTTCAATCTCGCAACCATTACCCAAAGTCAACGTCATCCCGGGCGTGTTTTCCGAGAGCCTTTGTTTCTTCGAGAGGCAAAAACACCCAATTGCAAGGTAGCACAACGTAAAGTGAATTCAATTTCCATTCACATATCCTGCCGAAACGTCCGGGCATGACGTTCGGCACGTGAACGGAGGGTGGAAATGTCTGACACAGCAGCCAAAACCCTCATCCACAGAATCAGGTCAACTCGGACCGTCCACGGACTCGTCTTACCAACTGGCTGCACCGGCTATGTAAGATTTTTTGGGCACTTTGCCAAAGCTTTCCAGGCTAACCGTCCACGGACTCGTCTTACCAACTGGCTGCACCGGCTATGTAAGATTTTTTGGGCACTTTGCCAAAGCTTTCCAGGCTCCTCGACACATTTCGGGAGCCGGCAACTTTTCCCGCTTCTCGTACGATGGAACAAGTGGCAATGATGCTGATGTATTCATAAAACATTACTGCATCCTTCAAGCGATGGCATGGTCAACCGCTGGCTGAAGCCGTTGGTTTGGGTCAGTGTTTCGATTGCGTTTCTTCTGGGAACGTTCTCGAACCCTAACGAGCAATCAAGCTGCCAAAAAGCTATTCTACATTCACTTCAATGCACACACACACATGAATGGTTGCAATCCTTGGGCTACTGCTGCATGATTGTATATAATGTATCCTTTTTCGCAACACTGCCAAAGAGGCATTAGTTGGCAAATATTTTTTATGACATATTTGGCTATCGCAAAAGGAATGTTTATCAATCCGAGTCTTGGAGGATACGTCCGTGGGGATATTGCATTATTCACTCCATGCAGCTCCCTATTGAAACCATCTCTAAACACAACGTAAGGTGTTGGGGTAACATGAAAATAAATGCATTGCATAAACAATTGGAAAATGGCTTGCAAGAACAAGAATACGATTAGCATAAACGGAACAGCAACGTATGCAAAACCCAATATATGTTTATTCGCAGATGCAAAAATGTCCTTAACATGGCAAAAATGGGCAGGTCTGTATGGCAATATCCATTGTCACAAACGGCTGCAACTACCGCTTACAGGCTCAAAAGCATTTTATTTTTTACAGCATAAGGTTCATGTGTGCTTTATGAACTAACTGCAGAAAAAAATAACGCAAAAGCCACACATGGTACATTCAGGCTGGAAAGCATTTTTTGGTTTCCCTCACACTGAGGCGAAAGTGCCAAAAAACATCGTTGCTCCACAACAAGCAGAATTTCATCCCATCCGGCTGGAACGTGTCAGGATGATGGTTTGCTCAGCTGTACACTGCCAAACGGCACCTTTACGCCATGGCCAGATATATGCAGATACATTTTTTTAGCCTAATGAGTGTCCGTTTACTATGAAGTATATGATTTGTTGGTTTTGTTGATTCAGATTGTGTTGATTTTACGTTGAATGTTGAATAGTGTTGAATATAAGAAAATCATATACTAGCACACAAGGAGAAATATGTAACACTTATTGAATAATTTAGCGACTCTTTTCCATACCACAAGTTAATAATAGTTCTAATATTATTATGCACTCTATCGTTCTCAAAACAATAATCGCTTTTACGAATACAAACCCACTGTCACATCGACATTGGAATGAATAGAACCGAAGAAAATTAAACTAAAAAGCAGAGCAAACATTTTTGCAACGCCCATCAGTTGACGCTTGAGCATTTCTTTATCGCCCTTTCTACAGCTGCAGTTTCTTTATGAGCTCACCGGGTCGTTGATGACATCTTCTCCCACCAGTGTT
>KZ073203.1:69866-80543 GCA_002091845.1 Anopheles cracens
AGTGAGGTGAATAAAGTAAACGCTGCGGTAGTCGCCGACAAGATGAAGCGGGCACAAAATGCTTTGCATTCTTCCGTTATTTCATTCCGCCAATTTGAGGTTAATGACTAGCACGTTGGTCTTGGTGGTAGATAATGGAGTCAGGAATATTCTTTGAGTCGTGGCGAAATCGGAAGCATGAATGAAATGAACTCGTTCCAAAGATTCTTTCCTCTTCAACATTCACTCTTAACAGTTTTTTTTAAAGATTTTAGTTCATGTTATCAAATATAAAACCTGTGTACTTCTTTGCGAAACATTGCTGCAATGTTACCTATCTGAGCAAAAGTAATCATCCGTTTGTAGCGCTTCCGATTACAAAACTAATGGAATATCTCAAATCCAACAATGTTTACATTACGAGCTTCAACGCTGGGAGTCTCAAGACCGATTCAACTCTGCTGCACGGACAGACGACGCAGCGAAAAGCGAAGGCTGAAGTGCAATGGCAAATCCTCGAGCAAGCCGCGCCCAAGAATACCTCTATCCATGATTGATGCCGGTGCACGGGATCGATCGAAAAGTGGTTCCGAATTCAACGCGAACTTCTCTTCACCGAGCTTAGCAAGTCGTGTCTGCAATCTCGGCAGCGGTGAGGGTATAGCAAAAAAAACCCCGCTTCTTAAAAAGCTTTTCAGTAAGCGAACCGGCGAATGATAACCTCACCATCCGTTGATGCTCCCACGCCGCTGAAGGCAACCGGCCCGATGGCACACTCAGCTACAATCTGCTCCGATTATCTGAACACTTTATCAGCTCCATCGATTACCTTCAAGCGGGCCGAGTCCTTTCGCCTTCTTGCTACAATGTACTAGTAGCGGCATATTTTTTTACCCCTCGGCACGCGAAAGGAGCTGCCGATTGGCGCTGTCGGCGAGAAATTATCCTAGAATCGCGACTGGAAAGCGACGGGACCTCGTTGAAACCATTAATTTGTTCGCATTTGTTGAGCGACTCTATGGCAGCGTGGCCGTTCTCACGTTTGCGATGCTTCGTTCCGCACATTAAACTATAGCTTGAAGAACTTTAGCAGTCCAATTGAATTTACAGTTCAATCGGAGTAAAGTGAGCCTGCTGAGAGCGAAAGTGTCCATGTGTGCTTCTTTAACTCGATTCAATTGGATTCACACCGAACCAAAAACACCATCTGCCAGCCTTGCATATCGGAAGAATAATTTAATTTACACTCTGCCATCCATTCTTTTCCGCAAAAGGCGTTGCTTGTGAAATTAATTTATTAAAACTTACCCCCGCAAGCGAAAAGTATAATTTGATTCTGTCAATTATAAGGACAGAAATTGAACTCGCATTCATAAAGCGCAGTAATTAAGTGGCTCAGCCGTGCATATTGTCACCCGTTGGCTTACTTGTGCACTTCATCAGCTGTTACTCGCACACGCTGACAGGGTAGCGCCATGATCGGTTAATTCTGTGCATACTCCAGGCATCGCGTCTTCAGCGCGCCTGTCGTCGACGGGTTTCACATGCCCGATATTTTCGCGAAACGCCAACCTCCCAACAGCACGCTCGCATCCAACCCACCAGCGCTTACTCGCGTTGGAACGTGGGCCAAAATTTCGCCGTCAAATTCCAGCTGTCGATCAACTTTGTTGTCGCACCGGCGCTAATTGCATGCAAACATCGCCCCAGAACACGTTTCGGGAGAAATTCCACGCCATATCCGTATCCACCGCCTACCTTTTCGATCGCGACCGATACGTGTTTACGTTGATCATCCGATTTGGTCGGATTTTCCATTAGTTTTTAAGAATCAATTAGCACCGGGCGGTTGGGAAAATATACACATCTCTTTTCCGGATAACGACGGAATAACCACGTAATAATGATTCACTATGCCGTGCTAATAGAAATGTTGCCATAAGCTTTAGGATAATTGAGGATGTGGTTATTTGAGCCATAACAGACACTCAAATGAGATGAAAATATTACTTAGAATAACTATAGTTTCTATTATCATATTCATATGATATGAAAATATGAAGAAACGATATTAAAAATCGTTATTTCTATTATGAAAGTGAAAACATACAAAAAGTAAAGTAAGCTCGGAAATACAAATAAAACAAATATTTGAACAATAGAAATAATCTTAATAAAAAAGCATAAAAATGCGATGAAATTCCGTCCATTTACATCCACCAAACAAACATCTAAATCATCCACATGATATATCCAAATAAATTTCAGCTAATCGCACCGGTCTCAAAGGATTTGATAAGCAAAGCACACCAACTTAAATATGACTGAGATTAATTTCAATCCAGCTGAGGCCCGAGCGAGCAGTGTACGGTGGAAAACAATTGTCCCTATCGTAGCATATCCCTCCTTCGCCAAATCCCCATTAGTATGAGAGAGAGAAAAAAAACAAAAGTTTTACTTATGCGGCCAACATCCATCATGGTCATCATGGTTCACTCTAATCTTTATCCACCGGCAAATGAAACCCAAGCTCGTTTAAAACAAAACACAAAAACGGGGCAGTATAACTGACAAAAGCATTTCCGCTTTAGCTTCGTGAAAAGGGAACGAGAGGGATGATATTATTCGTGTGTTTTAGTTCTCGAACCTAAGTAGGTGTTGCCATCGAATTTAAATCCCAGCCCAGGCTCGGGCCAGCTGACTTCGAGGGCCGCTGTTTGCATAATGCTTGCGCCAGCCGGTTTGGCTTGTTTGGCACCGTTGACCTCCGAACCAACTGTTGTACCTAGCCCTAGCGAGTCCGTTGACCTTTTTTTTTGTTGCAAACGGGATGTTGCTTAAGCGCCAAAGTCGGTCGGACGCGTCGGTAGACCACTTTCGCTTCGGCCAAGACACGGGCCACCCATCATAATCCCATATTCAATTAAAACTTCATCCTTTTGTCTCCGGCAAGCCCTCGAGCGAAAAGGCAAAGCCAGGGTCAGGGCAGTGTCTGAAAGGTTGCGTACGGTTCCCGAGCAGTCGCGGGAATGCGGGTCGCAGCAACATTCGCAATCGCCACAGTCGACTTCGCCGCCGAAGGTTCTGTGCTTGAAGCGTAGGCCAGTTTGCGCTTACGGCATGGTTCGGTGTCGAAGTCAGCGCGGTAAAGTGCCGTCCGCTTGATGATACTCGTGCGGTTCAAACTTTGCGAGCCGCCTTCATGTGTGCTTCCCTCCTAGGCGCTACTGGGCGCCTCCATCCGAGTGGCAACGAGCTACACTTTAGCTGTCGCAATTCGGTTGTTTTCAACTGCTATCAAAGGGTTTGCATTTGTTTCAAAATGTATTCTCTCTTCTCACACACACGCCATCCCCAAACCAAACACACACGCGCGCACCACACCACCAGCCTCATTCGCGGCGGCGACGGCGGTGTCTGCAACCGACAAAGGCCATATCTGAACTCCAGATTTGAATGAAAAATAAGCGCTGGCTTATTATTTAATTAATTCGAACAAAAAACATCCTAACCCCCGGCTCCCGTGTGCGTGGGTCTGCCGAACGTGGTTGAGTTTAATTATTTCCCAACCGCAGGTCTTAAGCTCCCAAATCCGGTTCAAAACGTATGGATGGTAGCCACCGGTTCGAGACATTTGTCCCTCCGTCCGGGTTGCTCGGGCAGCCGATGTGATTGTGTGCGTTCGTCTGTGGGTGTGTGTGTGTGTGTTGCTTACATGTTTTCGCCCGTGCTCTGTGCATGACTGGACACGTTCGAAATATAAATCATGTCGTGCTGTTTTCCGTCAGCGTTTGGGTTTGTGGCCATTTACCACAAATTGTTTCCTGCATGGTGCCCTGGTCGGATAGCTCAATTTAACGAACATGAACTTTCATAATCCATTCCACTGAATCTGTGGAATGGGTTTTACCGGGAAAATACAAAAAATTTAAATAAAGGAAAGGTAGAAGCAAAACTTTAAATCCGAACAAATCGCTTCATATGATTTATATCAAATATTTGTCTATAAGAGTAGGTAGGAGATTCCAGTTTGGATTGTAACTTTACAATGTCAAGTCCAAAATATTTCTCGCTATAACACCACCCATCATTATAAAACTGTTTAGTTTATCGATGCCGAGAAGCACCGTTTAGGTTTAGATTCGAAATTCCACATTAGTCGCTCGTTCGTGCCGCTCGAATAACGACGACGGCGAGGATCTACTTCAGTTTTAGTGCAGTTTTACGGCCGGTGCGCAAGTATGTACGCTCGCCAGCCGACCACTTCGCCGGAACTAAAAACAAACACAATTTGCGTCTATCGCGTCTAGCACAAACGTGTACCGAGTCAATCAATGCGGTGGCCTCGGGAAAGTTTCGCTCTGCCTACACGTTGAGCAAACAAATTAAGTGCGGCCGACTTTGGGAGATGAAAAATCGACGCTCCCTGGGTCGCTGTCGCTGGGAATTTCACAGACAGATGGATTTTGTTACTCGATCCACATGTTTTTGTCGCGCTGTTTAGCAGGCAGTTTGCCGAACCACACATAAACAGTTGTGCAAATTACGTCGCGCTCTCGAAAGCAAAACAAAAAATGGCACCCGGTCCAATTGGCTCCATTCGCACGTTCCACCGTTTTCTCAGCTGCCGTTTGCTTTTTCTTTGAACTGATGAGCGAATGAACAAGGCAAATCATCATTTCCATAAGCATTCTTCGGAACGCATAGGCCAGCCCGTCAGCACACGGTGCCATGTTTCTTGGGATGTTCTTCTTAGCATGGGGACGTGTCGTTGCGTTGGAAGAGCACGAGAAGCGGGAGTTCCAAACTATAGCTTCCGTGCTTCACACGTATGTTTGTTTATTTATGCGCGAAGGCTAGACAAACATGTCAGGTTACAGGTTCACGTTTCGACGAGACACCTTCGCCCTCGGTGTAGGCAGTTGGGAAAACAGCTTGCATTTGATTATGTTACTGTAGGTGTCTTCTGCAACACACAACGGAACACGACCGGTTGGAGCTTCATACATCGTACCCAGCATAAAGCGTCTTATAACGTGCGTAAACACGCATTCCCTGCGGCCGCTGGAACATTAGCAGGATCAGCATAGCTTAATTTTTGCACTTACGCACAAAATGGCTCCGAGGATGGGGAAACAACCTATATCTAGCCACAGCAAACAGTTGCTTCATTTCACAGCTAAGCCTGGATTTTGCATAATAAATTTCCAACTAAGCTAACACATTTATTTCCCATTCCACATTATGTCACAGTTTGCCGGAACGGTTTCAGGTCCCCATTCGGCTGTATCGTTCAGATTGTTTCGCCCGCCCCCCGGAACGCTATTGAATTTAAAACTTGGTTATCCGCGTATAACATCACCACCCTCGCGTGGGTTATAGGAATCATTGCCATGAAAAATACAATCAATGCAGTTGATCCCCACCGCTCGTATTTGTTTTTTTTTTTTTCTGCTATACCACCAATCGCTCCGCAACACCGCAAGGATTGTGCAGTAAATTGAGGCTCTAATTAAAATTCAATTAATACCAGTTCATCACCTACCATTCAAGCGAATCGGCAGTGGCAGTTTTCAGTTTGAAGTGCCGTTCTCGCAGTCAACAATGCTCTATCGTTTTAACAGCTCCCTATTCGTTTTGCACTCGTCTTCTCTCTCTCTCTCTCTTTCTCTCTCTCTATCTCTCTTTCTCTCTTTCCGAGATTAATTTATTTGCAATTGTATTTGCTTGCTAGCGCAGTGTTGTGGTTTGGATCATCAATCATAAAGTTATTTGCAATATTATGGTAGCTTTGGTTGTTTTGACTGATTGAAACTGTGTTTCAATGAATTCAACAGCGTGCAGAGTTAAGCTGCTGCGACATACTTTAATTTGTTTATATTGAAACTCTATTCGTTTCATCCTGGAAAGGAGAACCAGTAATAAAGTTCATTTTTGCTGCAAAAGTAAACTTACTTTTGTATCTTTATCATGCCACAAATTCAAATTCATTCGCCAAAATGCTACATAATGCATCATTGCCGTCGGGAGTTTTGAAGAGTAGAAGATAAACCTCAAATGTAAATTCATTTCCATTTCGAAGACATCCCGCTGAATCCATTATTTAATATTTACATTGCAATACGAAACATGAAAACAGTCTGAACGAATGCTCTAGGATGAGAGATGGTTACAGATTCCTCTTATCGTGCGCTCTGCTTTCTTTTTCTTTTCCTGACTCGGTCTGTCTACTGGAGACTGGGCACCTCGATGGGGATTGGAATTTCGTTTGAACTGTTTGTAGCTGTAGTTCGTAGCTGTAGTGTATGACACATTAATTGTATTGAAATATTTTTTTGACAGTTGTTCAGAATATGAATCATAATATCCTAGTATTTCCGGTAATGGTCATTGTATTAGCTTTTTAAGTCCATTTCTTGCTGTTAATAGGATAGTCGGTGATTGTTATCCAATAAAATCGAAAATTAAACCACAAGAATGTTTCAAAACGTTTTAGACAACTCGTTTTGGCATACTTTTTAAATTAAATTCTAGCTGATTAATTGTTTCTCTAGAATTGTTACCAATATATAGTAACGGACGCATGAAAATAAATCATTTTTCTGCTCCTATAGAATTACAAAGAGAAGGTGATGGACCACAGTTCTGGGAAAAAATCCTAACAAACACGAAAGTGCTCCCAAGCCTTTTTGGCAAAGGAGAGCGCGCTTGGTCTAAGTGGTGCTCCCCGGCGGCTAGGTGTCCGGGCAGAAAAGCGTCGAACAAACAAACAATTTTCCGTTTTCTTAAATTTCAACCTGCTGCTCCCACCGACCTTTGATTTCAGGTGTTCATTTTTTATTGCACCGCATCCTTTCCCAGGCCACCGTTTCTTGATGGAGTCTTATAAAAATACCAAAATTAATTACCCACTCTGAAAGGGTACGCCCGGAGATTTACCAGTCTTACGGAGCAGAGAAGCGCAAGTGACGAGCGGGAAGAGATCTTTAAAAATTCAAACGAACATCCCGGCAACCGACTCGTTGCCCGTGCTGAGAAGCTTAGCTCGTGTTTGAAAATGTATGAGAAAAACAGCTTTATTACGTTGAGACGTAAGCACGATGAATGTGTAATAGAATGCTCGTACCTTGTACTATGGCGAGAAACCGATGGCTCCGGTGCGGTTCACTATAATGAAAGAAAAGTCACATTAGTCATATAGTCATAGTAGTCAAATATTAGAGATAATTTTATTATTTTTATCTTTTTGTTGGTTCACCGATTGTTTTATTCGGCATCTGCTATAATTGTATTTTAAGCCATATTCGAGTACCTTCAGGGATAGTCAACCCACGATAATGGCAATCGGTGCCGGTGCCCATGCCCATGCTTTGTGCCTTAAAGTCATATAACAACTTGTTGTTTTGACAATTCAATCTTCTTACTTTTGACCATTTCGTCTAACCAATTTTGTTACATTCAATGTGACGTTTGTGTTCATCATAGCAAGTATAGCCAACACCAACACAGGGTCAAAATGAGATATGAAATTAAAAATACCAAAATTAATTACCCACTCTGAAAGGGTACGCCCGGAGATTTACCAGTCTTACGGAGCAGAGAAGCGCAAGTGACGAGCGGGATGAGATCTTTAAAAATTCAAACGAACATCCCGGCAACCGACTCGTTGCCCGTGCTGGGATTAGCTCGTGTTTGAAAATGTATGAGAAAAACAGCTTTATTACGTTGAGACTTAAGCACGATGAATGTGTAATAGAATGCTCGTACCTTGTACTATGGCGAGAAACTGATGGCTCCGGTGCGGTTCACTATAATGAAAGAAAAGTCACATTAGTCATATAGTCATAGTAGTCAAATATTAAAAGATAATTTTATTATTTTTATCTTTTTGTTGGTTCACCGATTGTTTTATTCGGCATCTGCTATAATAGTATTTTAATCCATATTCGAGTACCTTCAGGGATAGTCAACCCACGCTTAAGGCAAACGGTGCCGGTGTCCATGCCCATGCTTTGTGCCTTAAAGTTATATAACAACTTGTTGTTTTGACAATTCAATCTTCTTACTTTTGACCATTTCGTCGAACCAATTTTGTTACATTCAATGTGACGTTTGTGTTCATCATAGCAAGTATAGCCAACACCAACACAGGGTCAAAATGAGATAGGAAATATTTTTCCCGCCTACTTAGGCACCAACCAAGGACCTTTTCTTCAACCCAACGACTACACTTTTATCTTTCACTGTTATCCAAGGTTACCGAACGCGTGCCTGAAACGTTCGCTCACCCTTTAAAGTGAACGCGACGCGCCGCACACCGATCAGCGAAGGGGTGCGTGCCACCATCCGACGGCCGGAAATGGAAAATCACCTCACTGACAGCTGTCAAATTTGGACAAACCTTGCGCATCCCTGGGGCGAAGCATTTCAAAGTTATTTCATTTCGCTGCGAATTCCACCACTTCGCCGGACCGGGTGCTTTCATCTTTCAAACCCGACCGAACCGCCGGCCAATCGTGCCCGGGGAATCTTGGGAATTTTCCTTCAACACTGCCGCGAAGTGCGAAGCGATGGTGCGAGAAAAATGAGGCACAATGGTTCCACGAACCTGCGCCGTCTGTCACAAATCAGAATCACGACTTTCCATCCCGGCTTAATCCGCGCCAGTGTTCGCTTTCGCCACAGTAACTTCGCGTACACGGTGGCCATTATCTAGTTTTCAGAATTTTTCCGATCACCCGCTTTGTGTGTGTGTGTGCCTGCTTCCATCGAAATTAAGGGGGTTTGTGGAAGAAGCGATGGATGTAAAATCCCAAAAATTACTTTTCCGCACGTAATGTACTTTGGTGTTTTGAATTTTTCTTCTCTTTTTTCGTCGCTCATCATAAACCCTATTATGCACTCCATTGCTTCGGCGGGTAAAACTCGTCTCCGCACCCGTTCGCCCGAACTCCTCCTCGGTCGCTCTTATTGCCAGTTAATGAAGGGTCATATCGGATTCCGTGAAATAAGTACATCTTTTTTCTACCCCTCCTTTGAAGTGCCATTACATTTTCGCCTAGTCAAATTTAGTTCAACGTCCGCTCCTTCGGCCACCAAGTCATCTTCATGGCTCCGCAATCTCTTGTTGTTTCTAGCCCGTTGTTTTTTTCCTGCTGCTTCTGCGAAACAAAATTATCTTCTTTTTATTCCGCTAGGTAAACATCGATGACATTGGATGAATTATTCATCCGGATGAAAATGCCCAGCAGCTTAATAGGTTTATTGATTAAATGATAAAAATAATCTTCGCTAAGTGTAGCGCCGCGGGCGTCCGTCCTTCGTCCAACTATTGCCGCCCGCCCGGCGTGTTGGCCCCCGTCGGAAAGGTATACCTGAGAAGTGAAATGGACTCGAAAAGGTTCGAACATTTTCGAGCCAGGCCGGCGCGCGTTACCTAACCTAATTATAAGGGGAAAAATGAAAGGTTATACGAGAAGCGTCTCTCTCTCTCTCTCGCCGTTCGGCACTCGGCAAACGAAGCTGAATCTTTCCGTGACTGTGAAGAGTTTCGGCGGTGGCCAGCATAAAAAAATACATGTCTGTTTGCTGACTTTGATTTGACTTTCAGTAGTGTCAGGGCATCGACCAAAAAAAGCGTGGGTGAACGAAGGAACGAGAGAAAAAAAACACACGGCAAGCTTGCGAGGCACCCGCCTGGTGATTAAACCGTATCAGGTTCGATTTCGGTTAATCGTAGTCCTAGAACGGTAATATAAAAATACAAACCGAGCGGATGCTTTTTCCAGCAGCTCAACGTTTTGTTGTAATATGTTTTTTTCTCTCGCTCGTTTTGCCTTGGCCTTCGTTAACGTTTCGTTTCCTTCATTAAGCGATCGATGCCAAGAACGGCCCTTGTAACCGGCCGTCGCCCGGTTCCAAGGAAACAGCGACCCCTATAATTTCCCCCCCCTCCCCCCTCGACTGGCATGTGTAATGCCCAACAGCCCCCGAGGTCGCATTACTAATCAATCGATCCTAACGATCCCGGTTGGGAGGAATTTTAATTTAACTTATTATACCTCCGCGTACAGGCTGGCCCATGAGGAGAGAGAGTGAAAAAACAGCTCCACCCACGCAAACATCCCCATCCCCAGCGGTCTCCAGCGGCAACAGGCCCCTGGGATGGAGTTCCACATCATGCGATCAGCATCAGCAATTTGCTTCTGAATATTTCATCAACTTATATGACACACGAAGCAGGGGAATGCGATGAATGGGACGATGGCGAAAGAAGTTTGCTCCACCGTACCGTTAGCCCCGACCCTAACGCGCGCGCGAGCGCTGTAGTTTATGAGCTTTTTTTTTGTATCCACGCCCACTCCCTCAAAGCTCGTGGCTCGGAAATCTCGGCACAGGGAAAGTTTTTAATTAACTACCATAACTTCAAACTGCAAATGGATGAAGTTGCACGTGGTGCAAAGAATGGCATTCGTGACATGTGTGGCTCACCTGCAGACAGCGCTCGGAATAACAATGCGTTCGGGAAGGAAATTTCAAACGCCTCTGAACAATTGATGAACTTCCACTTCCACTTGACGCCAGACATCAGAGGGTAATGGTTTACATCACGTTTTAAAACAGTTTCTATAGCATAAAGATGCTTAAGCAAAAGTGGGCGATTCTTGTATTCGAATAGCAACGTTTCATGGTGTCTTT
>KZ073207.1:1316-13051 GCA_002091845.1 Anopheles cracens
CGCGGAAAATGTGCCATGTTTGTTTGTAGCCTGTTTAGTCAAACTTTCACATCGATACCTACCTCACGAGTAAAAAAAGATTGCAAAAAAAACTTATACACTCACCCACCCTCTAGCCCACCTCCACGTGTACACTATTACATACACCTACAACACAGGCCACACACTCACACCCAAGCAACACTAGAACTGTCTGCTGATGATTTCATAGCTGCTAGTACATATTTTTCAAACCCCGTTTGTGTACATTTGTACAGAAACTATAATCGCAAACTAACTAGTGATAGTGTAAGATAAATAAGAGCCTTTCCCATAGAGCAATCAGTACAAACTCGGTATGAACAAACAGTAAACCGAAATCACTACTCTTAGTAGTTTCACATTCCGAAGAAAACTAAAAACACATAACCCGATCTCACAACACCGATTGTGCCTTTTCTGTAACAGCAGTGACCTAATTTATTTCTATACATATATATGCATACAACAACAACAAAAAGCATTCCAACACCGTTAGCATCAACTCACCGTGTGAATATTGAATCCTACGATAACCGATATCACTTTGTACTCACTACTTTCCAATTCAACATGCTGTCAACCACCCTCCCAAAACGGTGTGCCTCCAGTATGAATAACCAAAAAAAAAACATTTAGCATCAGAAAAGAAAAATAAAACACAAGCAGTACCTTTAGCGGTACGAGATAAAATAAAAAAACGCAGTGCAAAATGTAATGTCACACCGAACGATGAGAACATTTCGAAAGTGTTTTTTTTCTTTTGCAATTGATCCTGAAGAAGGCACCGGTGCTGGGCTCGACTGAAGAGTGTGTTATGTCTTTCTTTCTTCCGTATGGATTCTTCCCCTTTTGTCCGGTGTCGAGCATCGGCAACCGGTTCTTTGTTCGGTGCAATGTATTGCAGGGGCGAATATTGTTCACTTCAGTGCATAATCTTCCCGTGCTTCAGGTGTTCCACCCGAGACACAAATTAGCTCCCGGCAGACTCTCGACACAAAGAGCCGTTACTAAGGGGAGGGGGGAAGTTATAGCCGCACATGGCCGCACACTGCAAAACGTGCTGTTGCGGAGATGCGATCAAGAATTCAATTAAAAGACACATTCAACTGATTTTATGGCAACAACGGTGCCGCACGGTGGTGCCCCGTAGGGACATTAACAGGTAGTGCTCCGGTTGGCAGATGTTCCTTTCGCCGGCAACCGAGAGAGAGAGAGAGAGAGTGAGAGCTCGCACAATCGCTGGGGCCTTCTGGCCTTACGTGTAGCGTCGTCTGGCAAAAGCAATTCAATCGTGCGCGCGCGTTCATAACTGTCGCCGAGCGCTGAGATTCGATTTCGGGTGGAATGACACGGAATGTGCTCCGCCACTGGGAGATGTCAATTGTGGATGTGTCTTCAAGCGGTCCGGGCCGGCAGGCATGGTTTCGGAACGATAATCAAATGGTTTTGCAATGCTCAAGGATGAAAATGGAAAGGCACGATCGGTTTTAAGCGCCTCGGTAAACGCCACACCTCATTTGAAGGACGGATTACGTCATAAAAGCTATTAAAATTGTAGGAAAATTATATTTGAAATTGTATTTCAATTAGCTCATCGTCCCTTAAGCTCTTCGTTCTTAAGCCAGTGTCCCGTAGTGAAATCTAAAAAATGAAACGCACACTATGACCACGGTTCAGCCCAGCCCAGCCGGAACAAAATGTAGACGAAAAATGTTCTCACCGTCCAGCAACTTTATATCCTCCCTTCTTGTAAAGCAATAAATTAGCGACTAGCAGTTAGAACGTATTTCATAAGGTTTCAACTTTTCATAACGCCATTTCTAATTACGTTTTTTCTTTCTTCTTCTTCTCCCGCTTTCGTCGTTACCGTGTGACTCTACTGTTTGAAATGACAACCCGTAAAAACCTTTAAAAATCCTTCAAAAAAATCCCCATGGACTGCTCCGGTGCCTACTTCGATCACACCAAATCCCGAATTAATTAATCTGCCTGCCTCGATCGAACCCAACGTGTGTGTGTGTGTGTGTGCCCAAAAAACCTCCCCAAAAACCATCCTGGCAACGATAATAAAAATGTGCCCGCCCGTCGGACGCAAAACGCAAAACAAAACGTGCTGACGCGACGCGCTGGAACGTTTGACGTGTTCGCCCTGGACAGACGAAGACGAGGAACCGAGATGCGTGCAGCTAACGAACCAACACAAGGGGGCCATCCGATTCATCCGAAAGGTAAGTGTACGGTGCGGTAGCCTCCGCGCCACGATGTATCGATCATTTGCAGCATATTCCAGCAGAGCGACGAAACAGGCAGCAGTTTGCGCTACTGTAGGGCTCTACTGTTTGGGCAGGCAGCAGCAAATGAACTGCCGAGGTTTGCCTACCGCGAGAGGGGCTTCCTGGAAGCCTGTGGAGGAGACATTTTAGTGCAAATTACAGCGTAATTCTATTGAACTGACTCAGCTCGGACAGCGGCGCGCATAGCAACGACCGTCCGGGTGCAGTCGTCGCGCTCTCGATAGACTTTTATTCAATTTTCTCGAAAAATCGATCCCGGCCTCGGTCGGCGTTTGCAGATTAAAGGGAGTACCGTTACAGGTATTAACATAACTCGATTTGTGCGAACACAGCAATCGGAAAGCAGGGGCAGTTCCGCGAAAAGGTAACATGTTCGCGACTCCAACCCATGACCATACAAAGTGCATCCGTTTTGCAGGAACAAGAACATTCGCGCTGCCTTCATCCGTTCCAAACGCAACCACACTCACACCCACACCCACGAATTCTCACGTACCGCTCTCGTCTGTTTATTTTGTTTTTTTTTCGCAAATCGACCGAAACTGTGTTTTCTGGCCCATCCCCCTTATTGCAGATGAAGTATTTTGTAGCGCGCCGCAAGTTTAAAGAGGCCTTAAAACCGTACGATGTGAAAGACGTCATGGAGCAATACGCCGCCGGACATGTTGACCTGCTTGGCCGCGTGAAAAACGTTCAAACTAGGTACAGCCATCACTCACATGCAAACGGTGTACAAGCTTGCAACAAAAAAAAAAACAAAACAAAATACTAACACCCCCTAATCACCCTCTCTACGCAGTAAGATCAATATCGCCTTTCCCCATCTAACTCTAAACACCCCGCCACCCACCCGTGTTGCCACCCACTACTAGTAGATTGTTATGATTGATTGTGTAAACCAAGCAGAAATATAAAACCAAACTAACCTGATTTTATGAAAATTACTAAACACCCTCGGGAACTAACGAACGTTTTAGTACATTAGGCGATAGGCTCCGTTGACCGTCACGCGTGTACCAAACCACCTTACACTTATGAGTTCGCCACACGTTGACAATAACGCTTTCGTGACACTGTTTTCCGCTGCGATCTGTGCAGCCCCGTGTGCAACCGCTTACGGTTCGCTAGCCTACTTTTCATCTCTCTTTTTCTTTTACTTCCAATGTCTCATACTTCCCCGAACTACAACTTTCTTCGCATCCGATATGTTTCTGTTTCCACTGTATACTTCTACACACGTTCTTCACACTCCAAACGAGTTTTTTCTTCTCTTATCACACAGAGTGTGGCGCTGCGTATGTTTGTGTGTGTGTTTTGCACACCGTTGTTACGTTGTTTTGGTCTACACTGTATACACTAACGTGGAATGATTTTAATCTCACACAACACACTTTTCTTTCCCTCTACAGCAACTTTTCTTCTCTAGAACTGTGTCCCCCTATTGTGTGCATTTATGTGTTTTAAGTAGAATGTGTTCATTACGCTATGATGAGCTACAACATACCATAATTTCATGTCATAAATAATTAGTACTCTGTTGGTTGGTTGACATTTACCAAAAAACATAATCGACATTTTTATGATTTTTACATCTCGTTTGGTGTTCTATTGTTTGGTTCTCATTGCTCGTACCGTGAAGTTGTGAGCTTTTATTTTCGTTTTTAAATGTGACAGATGATGGGCAGATTTTTACGATTTTTGATCCAACTATGTCATTGCAGACGTGATGTTTACACACGCTGTCGAAAGTATCTCGCTAGCGCAAACTCTCATCGTATCGCGCAGCAAAACGTTCTATTTATGAAGCGATCATACGCCATTAGGCCGTGTATCATAGAGATCGTGTGCCATAAAATAAGTTTCTTTACAATTTTTATGATTGTCTCCAACACACGTGTCCATACACGCGCCTTTATTGGTGTTGCTGACAGTCTATTTAGCCATTCTTCATGACGTGCTATGCTTCTTAAGGCTTACTTGCTACAAAAAGAAGACCGCAGACCGAAACAATCTAGCCACCCATAGGTTTCCCTGGGTGACGGCCAAAGCAACACTGAAAGTCCCACCCGGTTTTACGATCACGCTAAACGTGTCCGTAATTTGGTGAAATGGCAAAGTTTACGAGCGCAAATTTGCTTCCCATTTTTTACGACACCTTTCGCTGGTGGCCTGCCGGTGACTGGTGAGCCAACAGAAGAAGAAGAAGAAGGGCAAAAACACAAACCCCGACCAAGCTGTCACTGCCACGGGGCACTGCTTGCGTACAGGTTCACGGGACGCTTTTAAGGTTCTTTCCGAGCCGGAACAGCTATCAGAAACAAAAACGTTCGGTGTTTGGTCGCCGTGACGGTTGTGTGCACGTGTCATCTTCCTGCAACGCCGGTGGAAACAGCCGGTCTAGCGGCTACGGTAATGAGACATCATATGCGCTGAGCGGCCAGCGAACGTTCGGGAGTTGTTTAAGAAAGCACCTTTAATGGCTGTTTAGTTACCCGTTCGGTTCCGAACTTCCTGCATATGGCAAATATGGCGTGCAAGCATACGACACGGATGATTGGCAAAACATAAAACGACAAACGCCGGTTATTGGAATGCCATTAGCATGCCGCGTCTATTTCTGCCTCCATGGTTACTTTCCCGACAGGGGAGATCCGGAAGCGCCAATGGCTTAGCCTTGTCCAACTCACCTTCTGATGAGTAGTGTAAAAATAACTGCTGAGCTTTAGACCGGTAGGATCACGCTAGTCCTTTATAGTTATAGCCGTATCCAGGGCTCTGGAGCCGGGCCCTCATCCGGTAGCCTGCGGAAGTTAAATTGTTCGTCAACCACCTTCGAATCCGGCTATTGTGGCTTGTTAACATCTTCGCTCATCCCAGAGCCTATTTTCGTTTCCGATGTTGCTCGAGAGGCAACAAACACACCGCGCCAACAGCGTCCCTCGTTGAGCCTTCGCCCATGCAAATTGCACGCGACCAAGCCGGGCATCAAACAAAATCCAATCAAAACGGCTAGTCCAGATGACGGACCGGTTTGTTTCCAAACCGACCGACAGAAGATTCCGGCCATAATAGGCCGCCAGGAGACACGGCATGCTGAGACGCTGCTCTCGGGCGTATCTGAAAGACAAATATGCGCCCATAAATTCTGCTAACGAAAGGAATCCATCAATAAAGTGAAGCCGGCAGCAAAACTGCCTGGCCGCACACTGGGAGACGATGACGACTTTGACTGCAAAACAAAACTCTAAAAATATACACACACACAGATACAGGGGAACATTACAATGTCGATATTATTGTGGCCGTAAAGAGGATCGTTTTGTTTGTTTTGCTCCTACCGAAGCGAAACGTCGAGAGTACACAGCCAGCGGCACACCGTGACGTTGATTTAAGGTCAGACAATGGCAACAGATCTGTCAAATTTATGTTCAAATAATATCTCACGGACAGGCGGATGTACGCCGGTGTACAATTATTGGAAATTCAAAGCGACAAAAGGAGCTTGAGGTGTACTATCGTCGCTGCGCCGGAGGGCAAATCAATACGACGGCGAACTGTGAGAATGCTGTGCTCGTTTGTAGGTTATCAAGGCTATGATTAGCAGATAATTCATTGACACGACCTCTAGACCGCAGAACTTTCTGTGCGATGTTAGGAAGCGAGATAATGGCACCGAAACAAAGCGACTGATAAGAAGCAAACCTAATGGATTGACGAAGCCATAACACAGTTCAAACAATGGGCTGATTCAGTGGCAAATCTTTGTGTACAAAGCTAGACAAAGATGAATAGGCTTAATTAAATCTCAAAACTGTGAGGCCCACTTTAAATTATGCTTTTTTAAAACGCCTTTGTCTTGGTGAGGTAAATTTACAAAGATCAACCGTTTATAAAAGTTGAATAAGCGTGAGTTTGAGCTTGCAGTGATGCATGTTGCATGTGAATATGTATGAGTAGCATTATCTTTTCTTTCCAAACAAACAGGAATAAAAAATTCGTTTAAGTCGCAAATAAAAACATTGATCCTTTTGCAAGCAGTTTGAAGAGCAAGTAGAACTAATGCTAGATTACAAGGAAACTCCTGTAACCCTGTACAAAACTGCGACAATAATACCGTGTCCACAAACAAACTGTGTTTGAATATTTGTCTGGAATCATTTCTGTATCGAATAAACATTAAATACAGTTGACGGTTGCTTTAAACTCACACATTTCAGTCTCACGTGTTATGGGTGAGGACAAATTAAATGTAATTCCACAAGCCTTGAATAACACAAACGTACATCGATCGCTTAATTACCCCACCAAGCACATCAACTTAATCCTCTCAGCGTCTTACCACAAAGCATAACACACTCGTTTTTTTTCCTTAAACGAAAGCCCAACAAAAACAATATCAACGTTCTCTCACGCACCGCAGGGGATTACCATCAAATGGAGTGCGATTAGTGTGAATTTGAATTCATTTCCCACCGTGGCTCATGCTGACGCGTTGCTTCCTTCGCGCGGTGCGTGACGCCATTTTAAAGGCGCTCCGGTTTTGGACGGTTTTAATCACCCCAGCCACACCGAGCGAGCGACGCCATGACACGGAGGCTGCTGTGGATTGCTCCACCCCGGCAGGCTCACCGTGGTATTTAAATTAGCTTTTAGCGAAAAACGATACACCAACCGGCACCGGGCGACGGAGAGGAAAGCTTTAATGTGTAATTCGATCCGCTGGCCACGTGCTTCACAGCCCAAACGCTGGGACGATATTAATGGAATTGGTTTACCTTTTCCGGAGAGCACGTTGGGGAGGGCTCTCCGGCGCGTGTCGTCTGGGAAACCCCAGCACAAGGTGTCACACACACAGGCACACACCGAGACAGTTTGTTCACGTCGGCTAGAACCGCGCGCTTGTTTATGGGCTCGTCTCTAAAACAACGAGCTAAGCGTTTGCTTTGATACGCCACGCCGTGCTTATTTTTAGTACGCTCTACACGCACGATAATGAAGTGGCGGAGGGGGACCGTGTAAAGCTTCAAAGAAAGATCATCCCCGGGAGGCTGGGCGTCGCATAAATCACGTGGAAATTGCGTATCATCAGCCGGAAAAATTACCCGGCTGCGTTGCGTTCTTGTGTTTTGTTTTTATTCATGCGCTTTTTTGTATAAGGTGATCTCAAATCTCCCCGGATGTCGTCCTTTGTCTATAGAGGACGAACTTAGGACGGAAATGGTCGGCAAACAGTTTTTTTTTCAAACAAATCTTCTCCATACAAGAGTCGCAGTGGACATTCAGCACTCTTTTCAAAAATTCTCGCACCATTTAAGCCCGACTCAAGGGCACCCAAATGCCCTATATGGACGACCTTTCCATCTCGTAACCTTCTCCCCCGGCCACTACTCCACCGCAATCCTTTCGCCAGGTGCCTCAGCAATGTGAACACACCCCGAAGGACCCGTTCGGTGGGCGGGTTGCACACATACAGCATAAAGCGTGACCTTATGTCGGCAATCATCAACTCTTGCGCGCCATAACGAGCTACACGGACAGCGGCGGCAAGAGCGAAAACCATGGCAACGGAACCGCCCCGTCGCCTGAAATTGGATTCATTTTCCGCTACGATGGAATGCTTTCCAGCGAAAAATTACACCCGTTCGTACGGTGACGGGCACGACGGTGTGTGTGTGTGTGTGGTATCCCTGTTGCCACCGTTCTCCTTGACACGTCCCGATACATGTCCCACACGAGAACGTGTAGAAGGTGCGCTGAACCGTCGTACCGATTGAACCGATTCAAAGTGGCCGATTACGCATCTTAAACTGCTGGAAACAAAATGTCACCCGGTGCGGCCGGATATGTGTTGCACGTTTTTTTTTTGCATTCCTTCGACCTCGCTCTCTTTCTTCGCCCGGGAAAAGGCACACCGGAGCCCATTACGTGCCGCCATTATCACCGACCTTTTAACGACGATCCGCAACCATCAAAGTGAAGCCATTAAAGGCAGATTTGCAGCCATTAAAGCGCTGTACGCGTCGGTCACCCTTTGGCTGTTAGGCGTGCTATCATGCAGCTGCTTAATTTATGTTTGCAGCAGTTTATGATGCAGCAGATAAAACCGGAAAATCGGTTCACTTCGACAGCGGTAAATTGTTCATCATTCATTCATGCATTCGAACGGCTGGGATCCGCTGAGCACGATCGGGGTTAAAAGGGTTAATGAGATAATGCTCCGGGCGCTTATGCAAGCGCTTTCATCCTAGCACTAATTTCGTTTTATTGACTAATCGCGCGAAACACACACGCACACATCAATTAGCGTTGGTTTATGAAAAAAAATGTACTACCTTTATCGATTAAATCATAGTAAATCATAGACAGAGAGAAAAAATAACCAATTCTTTCCCGTTCCCATCACACAAGTACACAAGCCGGTGTGATTTATTCCATCACGGCACGGTTCGGTCGAAAGACGGCTTAAAGTGATTTATTTGCCATCGCTGTCGGGCCTGGCTGCGCAGCTCGGATGGAATTTACACAGCCAATAATTAAATCAATTCAATTCGATTTCAATTGTATCGCGCCGAACCTATTACGCCGAAACCGTAACAAACAGATTTCCAATTTCCACCCCTCCCCGTCCTTATCTGCCCGTCGTCGCACACTCCCACCCAACAAGCATCGCCCAACCTCACCCGCTAAGGTGTTCTCCCGCATTTCTTTCCCGTCAGTTTAAACCCGTCGAAACTGGCCCCGGCATTGCGCGAAAGCGAAACAAAGTCATAAACCAGCCCGAAGCACCAGCGCCGGCACTTTCGCTGTGCGTTTTTGTTGAAAAATGCGCCGAAATGTGCTCGGCTCGTGCACGCTGCTGCCCACCCCCGGGGGAATGTAATTCAATCAACCAATTTTATGGCTGTCTGCCAAAAGTACGGTCGGTCCCGGCCACAATCCGATCATGAAAAGGGGGAAGTGCTTTGCGTTAAGTTTTTTTGTTTTTTTTTCCTTTTCATTTTTTTTTTTGGCACGCTTTCCCTTTCCACACTTTATTGCTCTTTACGCAAAACTCTTCTTCTTGGCGTGTTTTTCTTGGCTGATTATTTTTTGTTGTGTCATTTTGCTGCTTTCAGTCTCCTTACCGAAGAGTACGCTGTACGTTGCGGTTCGCCGAATAATGTTCCCGCTCGACTTGAGGCACTCTAATTCGTTGAAGTGTTCCCTGCCACTTCAAGCGGGAAAGCAGCGGGTTTCAGCAGCAGGTTCGCCTGGCACACCTGAAGCCGTGCACACATTGGGCACGCATTATCTCATACGCGTTATTAAGTTCGATTATTTAGCGCCCGGCGCGAAAAGTGGCACACTGTGCGCCTACCGCATGGAGACGCCTGGTGGCGCTCCAGCCAGACAGCGATGGAGGCGCCTGGTGTCGCTTGATGCGAGACGGTGAAAACCACGCTCATTTTAACGGAGCCGTCGAAAATATTGCCGTGCAAAAAAAAACAAAGGCAACGTGCTGAACGCCAAACCCCGCCAACGCTCTAAACATGTAAAAAAAAATCGAAAAAATAACCCGCAGGCGAGTACACACGCACCATCATATCCACACGAAGGTTACAAAAAAATGGCCGGAAAAGGTGTGTTTACGGTGCAAATTTATTCATAACACCCGTGTGCGGTCCTGGATTAACGATTTTGTTCTGATTTTGTTCCACTTGCTCTTATTCAAATGAAACGTAAATGATGTGGTTTGAACAGCGTTTTTTCCCCCCTCGGCACATTCGGGTGTTGATTTTATCCCACAAAACCGAGAGAGAGAGAGAGAGAAAAGAAAAAAAAAGTTCAGCGGTGGATTATGGCAGTGATACGTGCGACAGGTCACGTAAGGTGGGAAATGTGAAGCCGATTAACTTTATCGAACTGTGGGCACGTTATCATGGCCGGAAAACCTATGCATATCCGGGTCGCATTCATCAGCGTGAAATTATTTCAGTGTAACATTGTCACCGTTTTCTTTCACCACTGAAACAACGCAATTTTGAGCAAACAATGTTTATTTTCGTTCAATTCGATTGCTCTGTTCAGTTTTAGGAACTTCCACAATAGGCCATACTTTCCGTTTATCGATTGGCAAATTTGTTTACCCTTCACTCGTATTCGAACGCTCGGCATGGTCGCAACACGGAAACAATGGCATAAAATACAAAATCCCACACACTAAATCTCACGCTCCATTGGTGACCCCATTGGTGTGATAATAAAACACAAAAAATCGCACGCAACTCTTGCGGTTGCTCCCTCCCGTACCCGTAGCACACCAGCGATCGTTAAGCCATAAATCGGCCGCCCGAACCGAGCGCACCGGCGGGCGAAAACTGCTTACCGCTTTTATAGTGTTTAATCTTTCGGGCACCGCCCGATCGCACCGTCCGATAATGTCCGATTCGTGGGGATTTACGTATTTCTTGGACGATTGTGAAAAATGAGACCGATCCCGGGACTGGGCCCGGGGCACTGCAATGGAGTAAACCCGTAAATGGTCGTACCGAAAAACCCCTCGTCGAGATCGGGATGGATTTGGCCTCGTAAAATGGACGAGAACGTGGTGAAAGCTCAACGCGCACACACGGAACAGCATCGCCCGTAATGGCGACCGAAAGTTTTGAAAAGATTGGCACGTCGCGTCGCAATTTTCGTGGCATATAATGTTCTGCCGTGTGTGTGGCTTGCACAGCGCTGTTAATTGTATTAATGGCGGTACGGGAAAGAAACTGTGTGCACGCAATAAAACACACATTACGGCTGATTAAAGTTACGAGAGATACTGAAAAGTCCTTGAGCAAAGTAGATTTGGACACGTTTTATAGTCACACGCCGGCAGCAGCGTATTAAAGTACTGTGAACAAAGAACAAATCATAAAACATGCTGTTTTTCTCTGCAAACACGTCTGTAGTGCATGTTTAATCAATCCTAAAAGCGTGTACCGCGTTTTGGCAATCAAATTACCAATTGGATCAAAAATCGTAAACACATCTAACACCACCACCAATGCGAATCGTTAACACCCCGTGGGGTGTGCGGCAAACTCATTTTTAAATGTGTCCATGAATGTTTGATTTGATTTGTTTCATGTTCGTTTTTATTTCATATATTGTTTCACCGTCCATCATCCTTCAACCTACCTCCATGTAACAATGCTTCCATTGGCCATGAAATTGATTCACTTGCGTTCGATGTGTCGTAACATCGATTATTCAAAACCATCACTGGCCCACCTCTAGCAAACTCGACCATACTCGTTCAGCCTTCTCGGTGTCTTTCTAGGTGTGTGTGTGTATGCGTGTATGTGCTAGCTGCTCGATCCCAATATGGATGTTGTTATCGATGTCGTGCTGTCCCGATGTGACTGTATTTGGTTATGCTTACTGTAAACGTAC
>KZ073207.1:35870-62236 GCA_002091845.1 Anopheles cracens
TACTGTTAAGGGCGACGCTGGTGGCGTGGTGCGGTGCGCTCTCGTTCCCGCTGCCCCGGCGCTGCACGGCCGACGAGAAAATGCCGCTGACGAAGCTGCTGCGCCGCGAGGACGACGGTCCACCACCACCGCCGCCAAAATGGCCACCACCACCGCCGCCGCCACCACTACCGCCGGTGGAGAGGAAGCTGCGGCCGGCGATCAGATCGTTGCCGGTAGCGACCAGCGGCCCCGCACCGGCCGGAATCGAGGACACCGAGGCCAGCTCGAGCCCGGCTGCGTGCCGTCAACGAACACCAGCCACAAAGGGAAGCGATCGCGAGGAGTGTGCAGGTTTGATTGAGTGTTTTTCGAACAGTTTTGTTTCAGCGTGGAGGAGTCGTTTTTCGCGGTTTTCCGAAGAGGGTCGTAGTGTTTGTTGTCGTTGTTGATGTTGTGGTTTTTGGTATTTAAGGCAGTTCAGGGGGTGGGTTTAATAATTGTTTAATTTTCAATTTACCATTGTACAGCACGGGAGGCGACGGGGCGAAGAAGAAAAATAAAAGAACAAACGGAATAAATCAGAATGAATGCATTCTTTCTCTTAGCGTCTCTAGTGGGAGTGGGCTTGTATTTTTTTTTGGTGTGGGTGAATGATGACGGTATTGCGTTGCTTCTGTATTGTTCTGTTGTTCATTTCAACTGTGCGCTGGTTTGATTTACGAGGAGAGAGAAAGAGAGAGCGCGTTTGTGCTGATGAGCTGACGGGTGGAAGGAGGATCTGGGAGCTGGTAGGTTTGCTAGTTCGCTCGGAGCGATGGCAAATGAGTGAACCAACCGAGTCCTGGTAGTCGTTGGTTTGGGGATGGCGAACTGGACGTTCTAGCGAGCCAGATTAGGTGGGAAAGGTAAATCAAGCTCTGGGGTATGTTACTTGGCTCTCGGAAGGAGCCTTGGCTCGACCTCTTCCAGAATGCTTAGATCATGCTTTAAGCTCTCTAAACGCTTGGATAAACTATCTCTTAACAAGGGGCCCCGCACACACTCACGCACACACACCGGATGCGAGCCGCCGGCAATTGGTTACGAAATTTCGGATATCAAGTCCCGAGGCAAGCCAGACGTTAAAAGCCACTAGAGCAGGTTTAATTGGAACCGAAACTTGCCACTTAACCATGCTGCAGGCTGCCCGTGTGCAATGTGTGCGTGTGCGGTACTGTGTACTTTTCCAATTAATCAAACGGAGCAGGCGGCGGAGAGAGTGTGTGTGTGTGTGTGTGGATCACATTTTTGGTCCGGAACGTACGACGGCGTTGAGAAAAGAACCTTTAAGTCTGATCGAGCACCGACAGCGAAAGGATTTCGGAAAGGACGTGCGCTCGAGCGGTGACTTCATGAAGTGTTTATATTTGCATTGGAATGGGAATCTATTGATGCGGGTAGATGCATGTATTAGGATTGATTGAAGAAACCGGTCGGTTGATTAGCAGATTGGAAGCGTCAGGATATTGTTATATGCTAAGTGCAGTCGGGTGGAGTTTTGTTTTACCTTGCGTAATTGGTATGATTTTTGCAGAAGAAGTGGTGAACGAAAAACTGTACCAATAACGTGAGTCAAGAAGTTGATGAAGTTGAGTTCACAAACGGGCCAACATCTTCGTGGGTTAGTAATTTGCAGTTTAGAAACATCACCAAATTGATAGGGCAAACTCTTCGATGGGGATTAGTCGAAATACTAACCATTACAGGAAAGCGTACTACAGGTTTTTTCGCCACCATCTTCCAGACTCATAATTTAGTGTTCGGTTATACTCTCGGCGCCATGAGAAAACTGCCTAGCGAAGCATCCTCAACATGCGGAAGGCGGCACACGGCAGGGATATGTGCCGAGCGAACCATCACACCGAAGAACCTTCTCCAAACAACAATCGTCGACCGGCTGACTGCTTGACCTTTCAGCGACAACATTATGGCACTTGTGGCTAGACATCGGTTTAATTCCCAGCGCTAGCCCGAGGGGCCACAGTGTCGCCTTCTCTATCTCTTAGCATACATACACATACACACGCATACACACAGACTCATTAGTCATCCTAATCGACGACGCCAAGCAGGACGAAGCGTCAGACTAACAACGAGAAGGAAGCGAAGCAAGAGTGAGATCGTAGCAGCTGAAGAAACATTACAACGATGACGCTGCTGTTTGAAGTGTGTGCTTGCTTGAGGAACGGATGCTCACTAAATTAGCGCACGTGTGGCAGGCAGGAATGATACGATGCCTTTGCCGAATTCCAATAATCTATTAAGATCTTTTCTAGCCGATAGCGTACCACCAGCTCTCCCTGGGCAGAGGGTGCGTTTGGAGCGTCTCCTGTCCCCGTCCGCACCAGCTGACCTCAGCCACGTACCGTGCACCGTTAAACCGGAGCCGCAAGGTAGGAAAGCATGAAGGTACGCCAATGGTTCAAAAAAGAAGAGATCACATTTTTGGTCCGGAACGTACGACGGCGTTGAGAAAAGAACCTTTAAGTCTGATCGAGCACCGACAGCGAAAGGATTTCGGAAAGGACGTGCGCTCGAGCGGTGACTTCATGAAGTGTTTATATTTGCATTGGAATGGGAATCTATTGATGCGGGTAGATGCATGTATTAGGGTTGATTGAAGAAACCGGTCGGTTGATTAGCAGATTGGAAGCGTCAGGATATTGTTGTATGCTAAGTGCAGTCGGGTGGAGTTTTGTTTTACCTTGCGTAATTGGTATGATTTTTGCAGAAGAAGTGGTGAACGAAAAACTGTACCAATAACGTGAGTCAAGAAGTTGATGAAGTTGAGTTCACAAACGGGCCAACATAACTGCTTAACGCTACCCCGTAAAGCTTTTGCTACTACGTACTCGCATGAGTATCAGGCTGCTTCTCGCTGCCAAACCCCCTGAAACAAACCCTTCGAATTGCCAGAGTGAAGTGTCGTGGATGATGTGAAAACCCGCGCACCGTGCGATTTACGAACGAACATGAGCAAATGGGAGGGGAAATGTGTCTGTGTCGGTGGGCCTTTTATGCTAAGCCTCAAGTCTTAAACGCTGAGCAACTCACGGAAGTCATACCGCAAGGTAAACAGTCGGTTTGCTGTTGTATTTTTCCGCCACGTTTCACCAGTCTTTCAACCGACCGTTCACCGTACAATGTATCTCTGTTGGGAGAATTTTGCATGCGAAAAAAAAACACCACAATCGATCGTTCGATGCTTGTGATGGGCGGCTTCCAATCCAGCCGCTCCGTAAATCACGTTTTCGGGTCCGCTCCAGCCAACGTCGTCTGTAAAATAGGACCGCCTACGAGGGTCGTTTCGAGAAACGGCTGAGAAGACGATGGCTGTTTTTTTTCGTCCTCTTTTTGCTGGCTGGGTGCGACGATGTAACTGCTTACTCAGCATGCGACCGACACGGAACCCTTTTTCGGGTCGACCGGAGAAACGGTTGCATCCGGACGAGCCCCGGATGAAGACGTTGCTATCGGCAGGGCGAAACGGAGAAAACGCGTCGACATCAAAACGCCCCAGGAGCAGAAGAGCCGATCGGGTTTGTTTGAGGGCGGGAAAAAACGTCGGGACCGAAAGCAACAATCACCGACGCTGGGAGCGGCGGCCCCAGCTATTGTTTCACCGAGAACAGGGTAAACAATGGCGTGATTTGCTCCATTTCATGCTGTGCCCGCCAGCGATACGATGCCTTTGCCGAATTCCAATAATCTATTAAGATCTTTTCTAGCCGATAGCGTACCACCAGCTCTCCCTGGGCAGACGAAGCTTGGGACGCGTTCGGGTTACTCGGGTGCCTTTGGAACGTCTCCTGTCCCCGTCCGCATCAGCTGACCTCAGCCACGTACCGTGCACCGTTAAACCGGAGCCGCAAGGTAGGAAAGCATGAAGGTACGCCAATGGTTCAAAAAAGAAGAGATCACATTTTTGGTCCGGAGCGTACGACGACGATGAGAAAAGAACCTTTAAGTCTGATCGAGCACCGACAGCGAAAGGATTTCGGAAAGGACGTGCGCTCGAGCGGTGACTTCATGAAGTGTTTATATTTGCATTGGAATGGGAATCTATTGATGCGGGTAGATGCATGTATTAGGATTGATTGAAGAAACCGGTCGGTTGATTAGCAGATTGGAAGCGTCAGGATATTGTTATATGCTAAGTGCAGTCGGGTGGAGTTTTGTTTTACCTTGCGTAATTGGTATGATTTTTGTAGAAGAAGTGGTGAACGAAAAACTGTACCAATAACGTGAGTCAAGAAGTTGATGAAGTTGAGTTCACAAACGGGCCAACATCCAGCGTTAGTAGTAGCAGTAGTAGTGGTAGCATGTTTATGATTAATACTAGTATTGTCATGGAGAAACATATTACTGTTAAGGGCGACGCTGGTGGCGTGGTGCGGTGCGCTCTCGTTCCCGCTGCCCCGGCGCTGCACGGCCGACGAGAAAATGCCGCTGACGAAGCTGCTGCGCCGCGAGGACGACGGTCCACCACCACCGCCGCCAAAATGGCCACCACCACCGCCGCCGCCACCACTACCGCCGGTGGAGAGGAAGCTGCGGCCGGCGATCAGATCGTTGCCGGTAGCGACCAGCGGCCCCGCACCGGCCGGAATCGAGGACACCGAGGCCAGCTCGAGCCCGGCTGCGTGCCGTCAACGAACACCAGCCACAAAGGGAAGCGATCGCGAGGAGTGTGCAGGTTTGATTGAGTGTTTTTCGAACAGTTTTGTTTCAGCGTGGAGGAGTCGTTTTTCGCGGTTTTCCGAAGAGGGTCGTAGTGTTTGTTGTCGTTGTTGATGTTGTGGTTTTTGGTATTTAAGGCAGTTCAGGGGGTGGGTTTAATAATTGTTTAATTTTCAATTTACCATTGTACAGCACGGGAGGCGACGGGGCGAAGAAGAAAAATAAAAGAACAAACGGAATAAATCAGAATGAATGCATTCTTTCTCTTGGCGTCTCTAGTGAGAGTGGGCTTGTATTTTATTTTTTTGTGTGGGTGAATGATGACGGTATTGCGTTGCTTCTGTATTGTTCTGTTGGAAGCACGTGAACTCACCATCGGAATTTTTCTTGGACAGAGCCGTTTCCGCCACCGAGTCTTCGCTGAGACTTGGGTTCATGGGTCTACCATTGTTGGTCACTTCTGCGCGTGAATAGCGGGTTGCGAAGCAGATGTCATGTGTGATTTTTTTGTTGTGTTGAGTGGTGATTTTTGTTTGAAAATTTCCACCCACCGGTCGCGAGGCGTGAAGGAAAATTCGGACGGCGGCGCAAAAGCGTTTGTGTTGTTTTTTTTCATATTCCGCACATGTTCAAGTCCCCCGCAGTATGGCGTTGCGTGGCCATGGTTGCATCGTGGTTGTGTGAGGTTGGAAATATTTTCAGAAAGTTGCAGGCGCGAACAGAGTGGTGATGAGTTCGTACGTTCGTTTCGATTTGTTTGTTGGTTTGGGTGGTGTTTTTTACGGACGAGATGATTGGTTTGATTTGTCGATCATGTTCGAAAGGAGGATTGAAGCGATTTATCGTCGGAAAGCAATATTATTATTTTTTAGAATAACTTAAATGCGACTCAATAAACTCAATTAAAGCTTGCAATAAAGCATATTTAACATTCTTTACCAACATAAATAATCGAAATTATTTAAATAAAATTTATTTAAACAGCCAAGCATACGCGTTAAACGTAAAACAAATAGTTTGGAATGCTCCAACACTACAAGTTCTGTCGGATGTACGAAAAACATCCATTCCACACCTTATTCCACATTGTTTTAGGTTTGTTCACGCGCAAATCACTGAACTACTGGATGCCGTATAAGTAATTGCAGTAACAATAAACTCCATAGCAAAGTCAGAACTCCTCTCAAGTCCTTATTCCAGACTTGTCGTTGGAAGCCCGCTTCGCAAAGAGGAATTATTATTTTCGCTTCCAGGTTGGTTTTCTATTTTTTCCCCCTTTTTAATAGCATCTCCGTTGCCTGTTTCGTTATTTCTATTATTTTATTTTTGTATATTGCCACTCGCCGAAGCTAATGCTCTTAAACGTTGACCTCATAAGCGCTGGGAGCAACGCAGATACGCAGTTCGCAAGTAGCTGAGCTTTTTTTCCAGTCTCTCCTTCTTGTCGTGCACCGCAGGGAACGGGGCACAGCAAGCATCTAAGAATGAGCCCTAATTATCTTCGTCCTTTTGTTCTCGGCGGTGGCGGCATCACAACGGTGACCCCATTGTGCTCGGGCGCTGTCTTACTAAGTCCTCCGAACCTGAGACCAGCGACCCACCGGTCGCGAGGCGTGAAGGAAAATTCGGACGGCGGCGCAAAAGCGTTTGTGTTGTTTTTTTTTTCATATTCCGCACATGTTCAAGTCCCCCGCAGTATGGCGTTGCGTGGCCATGGTTGCATCGTGGTCGTGTGAGGTTGGAAATATTTTCAGAAAGTTGCAGGCGCGAACAGATTTGTGTGATTCATTCGCCGTTGTGGTTTTGTTGTAAGAACGAAGGAGTTCGAAAAAGGTACGTGTGTGCGTGTGGTGGGTTTCAATTTAATGTGACGAAAACCATTCCATGGATTGGTATTCGTTCCACGTATCCAGCGCACAAGATGTGTGCGGTTGCGGGCACGTAAATCAAATCGATTCCGAGAACAGGAAGTAAGAAAAAAGAAAACGTTCAACATCAAACCAAAATTACAAGAACGGAACAAACAGCACATCATCGAAATAGGTATCATACACCGAAACAGATTCAAGCGGGCAGGCAGCGGCAGTAAGAGGTCGTAAAAGCCGTAAGAGACAGCAAGTGAGCGGATGCACCAACAACAAAAATCAAGCCACACCAGGGCCACGTTTAGGGCCGGTACCGTGTGGCCGGTAGCGATGGGGTGTTTTTTATGGGAATGAAATATTGCATATTGAAAATTGATTACGATTATACAGCGAATAACGTGAGTCCAGGATTTGCAAGCATTATATTGAACCGGTAATGTAAGAAAAAAATGAAACAAAATGGAAATGTTTGTCAACAAAAATGAAAAAAAAAAACAAACGCACAACATAACAGTTGCATACGGCACAAGAATAACAAAATGCAAGCCGAAGCGCAGTGTAACATTTCACAGGTGCACGGCACGAAATGAAAAGTAATGGAAATAAAAACCAAACGTGAATGTGAATTTCCGCAGTGAATAATGATGGTTGCGCGATTGTCGATGGTGATGACGTGGTGGATGGTAATGGTGATGGAGGTGAAAAAGTATGATCGCGTGATGGTTTCAGCATTTCCGTTCCAGTTGTTTTTTTTGTGTTTTTTCCATCAAATTGCCGTCGTCATTGCATGCATGCAGCGGGACGTTGGCCATCGGTGTTGAAGCGAATAGTTTCGATGACGATGTTGTTGTTGTGTTGTTGCGGTACGGAATGAAAATTCGTTTTTCAAAGCCCCCCGTGAGGTGTAACGTTGTAAAAGGTTTCGGTGGTGTTGGTGGTGATGGACGGCGCGCCCGGATGTGGCACGTTAATGCGATGCAGGAACGGATGTAGCACGTTCGTACGAAATCGAACCGGTGACCGATTTGTGATTGCGGATGCACAGCGCAAACGTATGCAGCAGCAAACATATTTATGTACATGCGTGCGTGACAGGCGCACGCAAAACACGGTGAGCACAATGGCGATGTTGATGATGAGGTCGGCCATCACGTGTCCGATCGGTTCGCGAGGAGGGTGCATTTTATTTTCGAGCGCGATATAGGATGTGCAGCACGTGTAACATTGATATGGTGTTGATTGATTGGCAATGATGCAATGGGGAGCGCGGGCGCACACAATATGAAAGCAGGACGCACATTGAGAACAGAACATAAGAGTAGGAAAAGAAAATGAAAAGAAACAAAAAATTAAAAGATATTACAGTGGCGATGGAATTAAGTTTAGATTTACATCTGTGCCATAGCGAATGATAGTTAACGATTCATACGGAGAATATTTAAAGGAAGATTAAAGAGAAGGAAATAGAAGAGTAACGGTGGAAAAAGATTAAAACGAACGGATACTTCTTACATTGGAATATGAGCATTTGAAAAACTGAGAACAAATACACCTGTCAGCAAAGAACTGTAAATTGTTCACAATTTAAAACCAAATTTACAACAAAACCAAAAACCAAATTTAAATTCCAAAACAAAAATGAAACATAATATTTTTATCAAAATTGTTGTAAAATGTAATTATTCACATGAAAACTGTAAAGTAATTATACGACAAATTATATATAATAAGGAGTGGAAAAGAATGGAAAAATGATCATTTTAAAATACAGAATGCACCAGTACAAAACAAGGTAATAGTGAAACAAGATGACTTAGATGAGAACTGCGAAGAGAACGTTGAAACATGGAAAGAAAAAAAACTTGAAGATCTTACCAAAAACATTAGAAAACACAAGAATAGATGAACAAAACAAAACGCACGAAGAGCAAACTAAAAACTGAGACCTACAATTTCAATAATTTGTAAAACAAAAACATGGAACACAAAACCACTGCAAACTTGGAACGTCAAACAGGAAACGTGCCAACCGTATGCAAGATGTAAACGATATGAACTAACAAAATGGAATTTTTTTAAATAAAAAGTGTAGAAGCAGAAAGTGTAACTCCACAGCAGACGTTTAATAATCTAACGAAGGAATAAGGACGGTAATAAACAACAATGTAAGCGCACAAGCTGTGTAGTACGGGCAAAATGGATCCAGATTTCCTTTCGCCACTTATTTTTATTAAAAAACGGACACGCTTCCGAAGCTTCAAACCGTCAAAACGGAGGTGAATAATCTTGTCACGCGACGGTTTCAATAGAAACGGGTTGAAACTTGTTCAATAAGCGAAAAAATAAATCTATTTCAACGTTGAAAGTAAACCCAGCTTCCTCGTGTCGTCCAACAGTGGCTAGGGCTTTCGCGAAAGCCCTCACCGTGCCGCTCCGGTACCTCAGCGACTTCCCCGGGCCGTGACCGTGAAGTAGATCTACGTGACACGGAAATAATGGAAATATAAAAGTCCCGGTCCCGGGCGACAAGTTGGCCCGTCTGTTGATCCTTCCCGACAAAGGACGTACGGCGAGCGAGCGTGAGAGAGTGATAGCTTCCTTTCGGTGTAACTTCATCGCATTTGCATATGGTGACAATTACGATGGCCATCGCCACGGGAGGTCGTGTGCTCAGTGTAATGTCGAGAGAAGGATGTTTCGTTTTTTGAAAAAAAAAGATCGCACCCGAATACGACTGCACTGGTAGAGTGAAACAGATCCGCTAGCCGGCGCTACAGTAAAGAGTGAAGCGAGTAACTAAAACAACATTCAACTCGAAAACTCGGAACGAAAACGGCAAGACCACAACTCCGTACGCTAATTGCACATGGAAGAGAGATAATCCGATCGAAAATGCAGTGTGTTATTAGGTATCGTGTTTCGCTACCAAGTACAGATAGTGGTGGGTTGCCTTTCCACAGCGAGAGAGAAAACAAACAAAAATAAACGAAAAAAAAACACTTACGCGGAACTGGATGAGGCGGCCAGTTTCTCTGCTGCCTCCAGCTTTGATCTGGTCGCCGAGGGGTTTAACGCCAAAGCAAACGTAGACGACGATCGAACGACGCCCAGCACACACAGGTGGTTATGGCAAATCGAAACGACAACAAAGTGGGAAACACCGGGAGGTTGCCCCGTTTTAGTTGCGGTTGGTATGTTGTGTTTCGTTTTGGCGAATTGATTTCGGTGTGTGTATGTGTGTTGCAAATAGTAAATTGTAAGAAACGGTGGGTTGCAGTACGCAAGACGAAACAAGATTTGCACGAACGGAACAGAAACAATTACAATTCGATCGTAAATACATGTGGAAAGAAAGGAAAACGAGTTTCGTTAGCGCGTACGTAGAAAAGGATATCGAACAGGCTGTGTGGCAGACAGAACAAACACTGCGGACTAACACTACAGAACATACTGGCAGCGCGTTGTGTTTCGGTTGTGTGATGGTGACGGGAGAGCGTACTATGTGGGTCAGTAGCTCAGTCGTACACGCCTGGGAGATGCACGGTACGGTGGCAGTTTAAGTAGTGTTTGAATGTGTTCACAAAGGCACACCAGACGCACACACAACACACGACAGGAATGCATCTTCTAGTGTACTATTGCTGTGAGCTGTTCTAGTCCGTGTGCATCACACAGCATCGCTACGTACGGGCACCTCACGGTAGCCTAATGCTACCAGAGTGTCCTATAGAGAGAAAGACGTACGCACAACGCGGGGCATAGTCGAGCAAAGAGACACGAGTATTGGATGCGGAAGAGTAAAAAAGAAACAGAGAACATACAAATCGAGCTAGCAACAGCCTTCGATAGTGTAATGGGTCGAGATAGCTTTAAATATAATTTAATTACTTTCCCTTCCTAAGCGACAGTGCCGTTCGAACTAGAGGAGACATTGTAGAGGATGCTTTTTTTTGTTAAATACTGCATTCACTCCATCAGGAGGCTACAGAAATTGAATTAATCAAGGTAGATAAAAAATGACCGTCTGGGAGACAATGCGGAGAGATCTTGCAAGTGCCTGAAGAGCCTTGAAGTGTAGAGGACGAGTAGATGCAAAAATTGGAGCACTCTTCTAGGTTGACATGCAGATAGAATGTTTAAATAAAATTGCATCAGATACACAGAGAGAGAGAGAGAGAGATGCCACCGAGTCTTCGCTGAGACTTGGGTTCATGGGTCTACCATTGTTGGTCACTTCTGCGCGTGAATAGCGGGTTGCGAAGCAGATGTCATGTGTGATTTTTTTTTGTTGTGTTGAGTGGTGATTTTTTATTGAAAATTTCCACCCACCGGTCGCGAGGCGTGAAGGAAAATTCGGACGGCGGCGCAAAAGCGTTTGTGTTGTTTTTTTTTTCATATTCCGCACATGTTCAAGTCCCCCGCAGTATGGCGTTGCGTGGCCATGGTTGCATCGTGGTCGTGTGAGGTTGGAAATATTTTCAGAAAGTTGCAGGCGCGAACAGAGTGGTGATGAGTTCGTACGTTCGTTTCGATTTGTTTGTTGGTTTGGGTGGTGTTTTTTACGGACGAGATGATTGGTATATCAGACAACTTGAACGACAACATAGACACAAATACATGAGGCTAACTGTTTCACTGGGATTAGTCAATTTTCTGTAATCGAATTTCGAAAATTCTTTGCCAAAAAGTTAGGAACAATCACAATAAACGTGCGACATTTAGCTGAAGAAAACATCAAACGAATAAACATGAAATTAAATGGAAACTTTGGATAAATATAAAAATATACGGAAATTTAATCAAACTTCGACATCAACAGCAACAAAGTAAATGTGATAAATATGTGGCAATATCGTATCGAACCCATCACACAATTACAGAATGGAAAAAGAAATGTAAAGAAAGGAAAAAGCATTCAAAATGGACAAAAGATATTGTAAGTTCAACTGTTAAAATGAAAGCTCTGGTGTACTCTGGATAAAAAACTCAGAACACAAACGAAGCGAACTGTAATGAAACAAAAACGTAAACAAACAACGCGAATACAAAAGCGAACGTTAAGGCATGTTAGCCCATTAAACTTGGAAACGGCTAGCTTTGAACGGCGTTGCTCCCAGCGCTTATGAGGTCAACGTTTAAGAGCATTAGCTTCGGCGAGTGGCAATATACAAAAATAAAATAATAGTAATAACGAAACAGGCAACGGAGATGCTATTAAAAAGGGGAAAAAAACAGAAAACCAACCTGGAAGCGAAAATAATAATTCCTCTTTGCGAAGCGCGCTTCCAACGACAAGTCTGGAATAAGGACTTGAGAGGAGTTCTGACTTTGCTATGGAGTTTATTGTTACTGCAATTACTTATTACAGCACGGGAGGCGACGGGGCGAAGAAGAAAAATAAAAGAACAAACGGAATAAATCAGAATGAATGCATTCTTTCTCTTAGCGTCTCTAGTGGGAGTGGGCTTGTATTTTTTTTTGGTGTGGGTGAATGATGACGGTATTGCGTTGCTTCTGTATTGTTCTGTTGTTCATTTCAACTGTGCGCTGGTTTGATTTACGAGGAGAGAGAAAGAGAGAGCGCGTTTGTGCTGATGAGCTGACGGGTGGAAGGAGGATCTGGGAGCTGGTAGGTTTGCTAGTCCGCTCGGAGCGATGGCAAATGAGTGAACCAACCGAGTCCTGGTAGTCGTTGGTTTGGGGATGGCGAACTGGACGTTCTAGCGAGCCAGATTAGGTGGGAAAGGTAAATCAAGCTCTGGGGTATGTTACTTGGCTCTCGGAAGGAGCCTTGGCTCGACCTCTTCCACAACGGCCGCCAGCAACGCTGGTCTCAGGTTCGGAGGACTTAGTAAGACAGCGCCCGAGCACAATGGGGTCACCGTTGTGATGCCGCCACCGCCGAGAACAAAAGGACGAAGATAATTAGGGCTCATTCTTAGATGCTTGCTGTGCCCCGTTCCCTGCGGTGCACGACAAGAAGGAGAGACTGGAAAAAAAGCTCAGCTACTTGCGAACTGCGTATCTGCGTTGCTCCCAGCGCTTATGAGGTCAACGTTTAAGAGCATTAGCTTCGGGGGGCTAGTATTTGTTATACAGTACGGCAATATTTCAAAGCAAAAAGCTGTTTGGCGTGGATAAAACTTTACTCTGCTTACGTGATTATCGTATCGGGAAAAGTATTTGCTTAATTTGGCCACAGCAACGCTTACACACAATTACTGAAGGAGAAGATAATAAACGCGCTCGAGGAAAGCTTAGCAAGAATTGAAGCCATATGTTTGAATCGTGAAGTATCCCGACGCCAGAGCATTAAACAGCGGCTGTGCAGCGAATTCGTAGAGATGAGTGCAGATTCGTGTGAGAAGTGATTTCCACGATGTATGCTTTTTTTTAGCTTCGGCGAGTGGCAATATACAAAAATAAAATAATAGAAATAACGAAACAGGCAACGGAGATGCTATTAAAAAGGGGGAAAAAATAGAAAACCAACCTGGAAGCGAAAATAATAATTCCTCTTTGCGAAGCGGGCTTCCAACGACAAGTCTGGAATAAGGACTTGAGAGGAGTTCTGACTTTGCTATGGAGTTTATTGTTACTGCAATTACTTATACGGCATCCAGTAGTTCAGTGATTTGCGCGTGAACAAACCTAAAACAATGTGGAATAAGGTGTGGAATGGATGTTTTTCGTACATCCGACAGAACTTGTAGTGTTGGAGCATTCCAAACTATTTGTTTTACGTTTAACGCGTATGCTTGGCTGTTTAAATAAATTTTATTTAAATAATTTCGATTATTTATGTTGGTAAAGAATGTTAAATATGCTTTATTGCAAGCTTTAATTGAGTTTATTGAATCGCATTTAAGTTATTCTAAAAAATAATAATATTGCTTTCCGACGATAACTATATATCAGACAACTTGAACGACAACATAGACACAAATACATGAGGCTAACTGTTTCACTGGGATTAGTCAATTTTCTTTAATCGAATTTCGAAAATTCTTTGCCAAAAAGTTAGGAACAATCACAATAAACGTGCGACATTGAGCTGAAGAAAACATCAAACGAATAAACATGAAATTAAATGGAAACTTTGGATAAATATAAAAATATACGGAAATTTAATCAAACTTCGACATCAACAGCAACAAAGTAAATGTGATAAATATGTGGCAATATCGTATCGAACCCATCACACAATTACCGAATGGAAAAAGAAATGTAAAGAAAGGAAAAAGCATTCAAAATGGACAAAAGATATTGTAAGTTCAACTGTTAAAATGAAAGCTCTGGTGTACTCTGGATATAAAACTCAGAACACAAACGAAGCGAACTGTAATGAAACAAAAACGTAAACAAACAACGCGAATACAAAAGCGAACGTTAAGGCATGTTAGCCCATTAAACTTGGAAACGGCTAGCTTTGAACGTCGAATAAAGATGGAACAACATGAGTTAGGGACAACAATCAAAAACAAAACCGAAAACAACATCTCAAACTATCCATCTCGGGAGGAGCGATGGTAGGACAATGTGGTAGGGAGCACGAGGGTAATCGTGTGTCTGTGTGCGTGTGGCTGCTGTGTGAGTGGTATGGGTGAGTGTGAAGCGTCACCCGCGGAGGCACGCCTCCTTGGATGGTTTAATGGATGGGGTTGATTTTTCTTGTTTTCCAACAGCAACAATGAAGAATGGGTTTTGGTTCTGGTTGGTGTCGGTTGTAGGTTCGAACTATTTGTTCTCACTACTGGCTGGCTGGACATTTAAGCACGTGAACTCACCATCGGAATTTTTCTTTGACAGAGCCGTTTCCGCCACCGAGTCTTCGCTGAGACTTGGGTTCATGGGTCTACCATTGTTGGTCACTTCTGCGCGTGAATAGCGGGTTGCGAAGCAGATGTCATGTGTGATTTTTTTTTGTTGTGTTGAGTGGTGATTTTTGTTTGAAAATTTCCACCCACCGGTCGCGAGGCGTGAAGGAAAATTCGGACGGCGGCGCAAAAGCGTTTGTGTTGTTTTTTTTTTCATATTCCGCACATGTTCAAGTCCCCCGCAGTATGGCGTTGCGTGGCCATGGTTGCATCGTGGTTGTGTGAGGTTGGAAATATTTTCAGAAAGTTGCAGGCGCGAACAGAGTGGTGATGAGTTCGTACGTTCGTTTCGATTTGTTTGTTGGTTTGGGTGGTGTTTTTTACGGACGAGATGATTGGTTTGATTTGTCGATCATGTTCGAAAGGAGGATTGAAGCGATTCAATTGGCACCGAGAAGCACGACAGAAATGATGAAGATGTTCGTTCCGGATTCGAAAATTCCAATTTCACGTCCCCAACGTGATCGACATTCGTTTACGTAATTCATTGTTGAGTTATGTTGTTTTGTTGTGGTGGGTTTGGCGTATGCAAATTTTGGCAAATGTTTTTCATCGTGTCGGTGCCGCCGTCGTTGCGGACGGAACGAAACAAAACAAACGAATAAATAAAACAAACCCGGCGCGTGAGCAGAGAGTTAAAGAGAAAGAGAGAAAGAGAAGAAAGAGAAGAAAGAGAAGGAGAGAAAGATGAAAATGAAGGTAAAAATTCCCTTGCCTTTTGCGGGCGGGCGACTTCCGTTCTGAAAGAATTTTGGTTTTTCATTTAGTGGGTGAAGTAGTGGGTGGTTGGTGGTACCAGTAATGTGCGAACTACTACGAACAAGGGAATTTCTGCCTCAACTGTACGGGGCAGCTACGAGTGAGCGGAGAAAGGTACAAAATATGAGCAGAAATCGGTATCTGTGATGTGGGCAACGGGATGCATCAAACCGTGCATTCTGCACACGCTTCTTAACATGCAATTGCACTGTTGGAATGGCGTTGGAGTTGGGCGGAAATAAAAACACAAACACAAACGAACGAATCATGATTGTGTGGTGGTCTGTTGGTTCTAAATCCTGACATGGCGATAAACGAACGAAGGCGGGGGGCTAGTATTTGTTATACAGTACGGCAATATTTCAAAGCAAAAAGCTGTTTGGCGTGGATAAAACTTTACTCTGCTTACGTGATTATCGTATCGGGAAAAGTATTTGCTTAATTTGGCCACAGCAACGCTTACACACAATTACTGAAGGAGAAGATAATAAACGCGCTCGAGGAAAGCTTAGCAAGAATTGAAGCCATATGTTTGAATCGTGAAGTATCCCGACGCCAGAGCATTAAACAGCGGCTGTGCAGCGAATTCGTAGAGATGAGTGCAGATTCGTGTGAGAAGTGATTTCCACGATGTATGCTTTTTTGTGGACAATAGAGAGAGATTTGTTCCGTCTTTTAGGGTGTATGTGTATGGCAAGTTCTTTGCGCTAAATTAGTACCTTAGCTTGAATAATTATCTTGAGCAAAAGTAAGCTTATGGTAGTGTGTTTCGAACATATATCCGCTGCCTATTTAATGTAGGATTAAGTCTTATCTCCTATAACTTGTTCGCGCAGGCGAATAATTTAGTAGAAGCATGATCTTTCTGCTCCTTAACACGAAAGCGAAGAACGAGTTAAAAAAGCGAGATTGAAGTTCGTTAGACAAATGAGTGGAAGAAATGAAGTATTTGCAGGGTTTCCCAGAGGTAATTTGACATTTTCTCGAAATTTACTTATTTTCTCTGGAATAAATTGTTTGATTTTATTTCAATTCGTTTAAGAGATTGGTACTGTTTCTCTTCTTATTAAGACAAACGAAAAATATAATCAAAACCAGATGATCATCGTTGCAGAACTGCTTCTCCACGGCCGTGCGCCTATTTCAACATATTCAAGACATATTTTTACGTATTTTTCAACATTAAGACCTTCTTTTCTAGTTTCAATGTATTAATAGGTCTAAAATTACTTTTTGTTGCTGTAAGCTTTTGTAAGTTCGATTCCATTTATTGTTTGGTTGACTATCTATCTCTTCCTTGCGGATTGAAATACAGACTTACAATTCTCTTTTAATTAACAATATGATCTATTAAAACGTGGACACTAGTTAAAGCTTAAGAGTTTTGACATATTTAAATTTATTTTTCATTTCATTTGGCAAAGTTATTATGAAGTTATGGGAAAATGCCAGCAAACCGTGAGAAACCCTGTAAAATAAGTGAGTTTGAGAGAGACAGATAAAAAGAGAAAACAAAACACCCCTCCCACAGAACCGAAGTCAGGATAGATCATTAGATGAAAAAGAGTAAACAATACCACATTGAGATAATCGACATAGACACACATAGACTTACGCACTACGGGAGCATGAGAATGGGGATGGAATGCGATGGCGGAGTACGATGGGGTTCTGGAGTAGCGAGAGCTACAGGACTCATGAGAGGGAGGACGCTGCACTTACCCAGATTTTCCGATGAAGCATTGATGTCCGTCACGCGAGGACACCGGCCGGTCCGGCCACTTCCGCCGCCGCTCGGAGGCTTCGGGTTGCCGGGGGAGTGCAGCGACTGGCTCTTGTGCCGCCGGATCGTGGGCAGCCGGGCCACGAACGATGCGTTGTGCTTGAAGCTCGACGACGCCCGCCTAATAAGTGATTTATGATTAAGTCCATTGCTATCAGCACTTTGGGGTTTGGATGGATTTTTGTTTTGTTTTTCATATTGCGTTTATCGTTTGGATGGGTGTTGCGAGTATTCGTGTGTGATTTTGTGTGTGTGTGTGTTTTGTGTGATTCATTCGCCGTTGTGGTTTTGTTGTAAGAACGAAGGAGTTCGAAAAAGGTACGTGTGTGCGTGTGGTGGGTTTCAATTTAATGTGACGAAAACCATTCCATGGATTGGTATTCGTTCCACGTATCCAGCGCACAAGATGTGTGCGGTTGCGGGCACGTAAATCAAATCGATTCCGAGAACAGGAAGTTTTTTTTTCATATTCCGCACATGTTCAAGTCCCCCGCAGTATGGCGTTGCGTGGCCATGGTTGCATCGTGGTTGTGTGAGGTTGGAAATATTTTCAGAAAGTTGCAGGCGCGAACAGAGTGGTGATGAGTTCGTACGTTCGTTTCGATTTGTTTGTTGGTTTGGGTGGTGTTTTTTACGGACGAGATGATTGGTTTGATTTGTCGATCATGTTCGAAAGGAGGATTGAAGCGATTCAATTGGCACCGAGAAGCACGACAGAAATGATGAAGATGTTCGTTCCGGATTCGAAAATTCCAATTTCACGTCCCCAACGTGATCGACATTCGTTTACGTAATTCATTGTTGAGTTATGTTGTTTTGTTGTGGTGGGTTTGGCGTATGCAAATTTTGGCAAATGTTTTTCATCGTGTCGGTGCCGCCGTCGTTGCGGACGGAACGAAACAAAACAAACGAATAAATAAAACAAACCCGGCGCGTGAGCAGAGAGTTAAAGAGAAAGAGAGAAAGAGAAGAAAGAGAAGAAAGAGAAGGAGAGAAAGATGAAAATGAAGGTAAAAATTCCCTTGCCTTTTGCGGGCGGGCGACTTCCGTTCTGAAAGAATTTTGGTTTTTCATTTAGTGGGTGAAGTAGTGGGTGGTTGGTGGTACCAGTAATGTGCGAACTACTACGAACAAGGGAATTTCTGCCTCAACTGTACGGGGCAGCTACGAGTGAGCGGAGAAAGGTACAAAATATGAGCAGAAATCGGTATCTGTGATGTGGGCAACGGGATGCATCAAACCGTGCATTCTGCACACGCTTCTTAACATGCAATTGCACTGTTGGAATGGCGTTGGAGTTGGGCGGAAATAAAAACACAAACACAAACGAACGAATCATGATTGTGTGGTGGTCTGTTGGTTCTAAATCCTGACATGGCGATAAACGAACGAAGGCGGGGGGCTAGTATTTGTTATACAGTACGGCAATATTTCAAAGCAAAAAGCTGTTTGGCGTGGATAAAACTTTACTCTGCTTACGTGATTATCGTATCGGGAAAAGTATTTGCTTAATTTGGCCACAGCAACGCTTACACACAATTACTGAAGGAGAAGATAATAAACGCGCTCGAGGAAAGCTTAGCAAGAATTGAAGCCATATGTTTGAATCGTGAAGTATCCCGACGCCAGAGCATTAAACAGCGGCTGTGCAGCGAATTCGTAGAGATGAGTGCAGATTCGTGTGAGAAGTGATTTCCACGATGTATGCTTTTTTGTGGACAATAGAGAGAGATTTGTTCCGTCTTTTAGGGTGTATGTGTATGGCAAGTTCTTTGCGCTAAATTAGTATCTTAGCTTGAATAATTATCTTGAGCATAAGTAAGCTTATGGTAGTGTGTTTCGAACATATATCCGCTGCCTATTTAATGTAGGATTAAGTCTTATCTCCTATAACTTGTTCGCGCAGGCGAATAATTTAGTAGAAGCATGATCTTTCTGCTCCTTAACACGAAAGCGAAGAACGAGTTAAAAAAGCGAGATTGAAGTTCGTTAGACAAATGAGTGGAAGAAATGAAGTATTTGCAGGGTTTCCCAGAGGTAATTTGACATTTTCTCGAAATTTACTTATTTTCTCTGGAATAAATTGTTTGATTTTATTTCAATTCGTTTAAGAGATTGGTACTGTTTCTCTTCTTATTAAGACAAACGAAAAATATAATCAAAACCAGATGATCATCGTTGCAGAACTGCTTCTCCACGGCCGTGCGCCTATTTCAACATATTCAAGACATATTTTTACGTATTTTTCAACATTAAGACCTTCTTTTCTAGTTTCAATGTATTAATAGGTCTAAAATTACTTTTTGTTGCTGTAAGCTTTTGTAAGTTCGATTCCATTTATTGTTTGGTTGACTATCTATCTCTTCCTTGCGGATTGAAATACAGACTTACAATTCTCTTTTAATTAACAATATGATCTATTAAAACGTGGACACTAGTTAAAGCTTAAGAGTTTTGACATATTTAAATTTATTTTTCATTTCATTTGGCAAAGTTATTATGAAGTTATGGGAAAATGCCAGCAAACCGTGAGAAACCCTGTAAAATAAGTGAGTTTGAGAGAGACAGATAAAAAGAGAAAACAAAACACCCCTCCCACAGAACCGAAGTCAGGATAGATCATTAGATGAAAAAGAGTAAACAATACCACATTGAGATAATCGACATAGACACACATAGACTTACGCACTACGGGAGCATGAGAATGGGGATGGAATGCGATGGCGGAGTACGATGGGGTTCTGGAGTAGCGAGAGCTACAGGACTCATGAGAGGGAGGACGCTGCACTTACCCAGATTTTCCGATGAAGCATTGATGTCCGTCACGCGAGGACACCGGCCGGTCCGGCCACTTCCGCCGCCGCTCGGAGGCTTCGGGTTGCCGGGGGAGTGCAGCGACTGGCTCTTGTGCCGCCGGAAATCGAATTTCGAAAATTCTTTGCCAAAAAGTTAGGAACAATCACAATAAACGTGCGACATTGAGCTGAAGAAAACATCAAACGAATAAACATGAAATTAAATGGAAACTTTGGATAAATATAAAAATATACGGAAATTTAATCAAACTTCGACATCAAACAGCAACAAAGTAAATGTGATAAACATGTGGCAATATCGTATCGAACCCATCACACAATTACCGAATGGAAAAAGAAATGTAAAGAAAGGAAAAAGCATTCAAAATGGACAAAAGATATTGTAAGTTCAACTGTTAAAATGAAAGCTCTGGTGTACTCTGGATATAAAACTCAGAACACAAACGAAGCGAACTGTAATGAAACAAAAACGTAAACAAACAACGCGAATACAAAAGCGAACGTTAAGGCATGTTAGCCCATTAAACTTGGAAACGGCTAGCTTTGAACGTCGAATAAAGATGGAACAACATGAGTTAGGGACAACAATCAAAAACAAAACCGAAAACAACATCTCAAACTATCCATCTCGGGAGGAGCGATGGTAGGACAATGTGGTAGGGAGCACGAGGGTAATCGTGTGTCTGTGTGCGTGTGGCTGCTGTGTGAGTGGTATGGGTGAGTGTGAAGCGTCACCCGCGGAGGCACGCCTCCTTGGATGGTTTAATGGATGGGGTTGATTTTTCTTGTTTTCCAACAGCAACAATGAAGAATGGGTTTTGGTTCTGGTTGGTGTCGGTTGTAGGTTCGAACTATTTGTTCTCACTACTGGCTGGCTGGACATTTAAGCACGTGAACTCACCATCGGAATTTTTCTTGGACAGAGCCGTTTCCGCCACCGAGTCTTCGCTGAGACTTGGGTTCATGGGTCTACCATTGTTGGTCACTTCTGCGCGTGAATAGCGGGTTGCGAAGCAGATGTCATGTGTGATTTTTTTGTTGTGTTGAGTGGTGATTTTTGTTTGAAAATTTCCACCCACCGGTCGCGAGGCGTGAAGGAAAATTCGGACGGCGGCGCAAAAGCGTTTGTGTTGTTTTTTTTCATATTCCGCACATGTTCAAGTCCCCCGCAGTATGGCGTTGCGTGGCCATGGTTGCATCGTGGTTGTGTGAGGTTGGAAATATTTTCAGAAAGTTGCAGGCGCGAACAGAGTGGTGATGAGTTCGTACGTTCGTTTCGATTTGTTTGTTGGTTTGGGTGGTGTTTTTTACGGACGAGATGATTGGTTTGATTTGTCGATCATGTTCGAAAGGAGGATTGAAGCGATTCAATTGGCACCGAGAAGCACGACAGAAATGATGAAGATGTTCGTTCCGGATTCGAAAATTCCAATTTCACGTCCCCAACGTGATCGACATTCGTTTACGTAATTCATTGTTGAGTTATGTTGTTTTGTTGTGGTGGGTTTGGCGTATGCAAATTTTGGCAAATGTTTTTCATCGTGTCGGTGCCGCCGTCGTTGCGGACGGAACGAAACAAAACAAACGAATAAATAAAACAAACCCGGCGCGTGAGCAGAGAGTTAAAGAGAAAGAGAGAAAGAGAAGAAAGAGAAGAAAGAGAAGGAGAGAAAGATGAAAATGAAGGTAAAAATTCCCTTGCCTTTTGCGGGCGGGCGACTTCCGTTCTGAAAGAATTTTGGTTTTTCATTTAGTGGGTGAAGTAGTGGGTGGTTGGTGGTACCAGTAATGTGCGAACTACTACGAACAAGGGAATTTCTGCCTCAACTGTACGGGGCAGCTACGAGTGAGCGGAGAAAGGTACAAAATATGAGCAGAAATCGGTATCTGTGATGTGGGCAACGGGATGCATCAAACCGTGCATTCTGCACACGCTTCTTAACATGCAATTGCACTGTTGGAATGGCGTTGGAGTTGGGCGGAAATAAAAACACAAACACAAACGAACGAATCATGATTGTGTGGTGGTCTGTTGGTTCTAAATCCTGACATGGCGATAAACGAACGAAGGCGGGGGGCTAGTATTTGTTATACAGTACGGCAATATTTCAAAGCAAAAAGCTGTTTGGCGTGGATAAAACTTTACTCTGCTTACGTGATTATCGTATCGGGAAAAGTATTTGCTTAATTTGGCCACAGCAACGCTTACACACAATTACTGAAGGAGAAGATAATAAACGCGCTCGAGGAAAGCTTAGCAAGAATTGAAGCCATATGTTTGAATCGTGAAGTATCCCGACGCCAGAGCATTAAACAGCGGCTGTGCAGCGAATTCGTAGAGATGAGTGCAGATTCGTGTGAGAAGTGATTTCCACGATGTATGCTTTTTTGTGGACAATAGAGAGAGATTTGTTCCGTCTTTTAGGGTGTATGTGTATGGCAAGTTCTTTGCGCTAAATTAGTACCTTAGCTTGAATAATTATCTTGAGCAAAAGTAAGCTTATGGTAGTGTGTTTCGAACATATATCCGCTGCCTATTTAATGTAGGATTAAGTCTTATCTCCTATAACTTGTTCGCGCAGGCGAATAATTTAGTAGAAGCATGATCTTTCTGCTCCTTAACACGAAAGCGAAGAACGAGTTAAAAAAGCGAGATTGAAGTTCGTTAGACAAATGAGTGGAAGAAATGAAGTATTTGCAGGGTTTCCCAGAGGTAATTTGACATTTTCTCGAAATTTACTTATTTTCTCTGGAATAAATTGTTTGATTTTATTTCAATTCGTTTAAGAGATTGGTACTGTTTCTCTTCTTATTAAGACAAACGAAAAATATAATCAAAACCAGATGATCATCGTTGCAGAACTGCTTCTCCACGGCCGTGCGCCTATTTCAACATATTCAAGACATATTTTTACGTATTTTTCAACATTAAGACCTTCTTTTCTAGTTTCAATGTATTAATAGGTCTAAAATTACTTTTTGTTGCTGTAAGCTTTTGTAAGTTCGATTCCATTTATTGTTTGGTTGACTATCTATCTCTTCCTTGCGGATTGAAATACAGACTTACAATTCTCTTTTAATTAACAATATGATCTATTAAAACGTGGACACTAGTTAAAGCTTAAGAGTTTTGACATATTTAAATTTATTTTTCATTTCATTTGGCAAAGTTATTATGAAGTTATGGGAAAATGCCAGCAAACCGTGAGAAACCCTGTAAAATAAGTGAGTTTGAGAGAGACAGATAAAAAGAGAAAACAAAACACCCCTCCCACAGAACCGAAGTCAGGATAGATCATTAGATGAAAAAGAGTAAACAATACCACATTGAGATAATCGACATAGACACACATAGACTTACGCACTACGGGAGCATGAGAATGGGGATGGAATGCGATGGCGGAGTACGATGGGGTTCTGGAGTAGCGAGAGCTACAGGACTCATGAGAGGGAGGACGCTGCACTTACCCAGATTTTCCGATGAAGCATTGATGTCCGTCACGCGAGGACACCGGCCGGTCCGGCCACTTCCGCCGCCGCTCGGAGGCTTCGGGTTGCCGGGGGAGTGCAGCGACTGGCTCTTGTGCCGCCGGATCGTGGGCAGCCGGGCCACGAACGATGCGTTGTGCTTGAAGCTCGACGACGCCCGCCTAATAAGTGATTTATGATTAAGTCCATTGCTATCAGCACTTTGGGGTTTGGATGGATTTTTGTTTTGTTTTTCATATTGCGTTTATCGTTTGGATGGGTGTTGCGAGTATTCGTGTGTGATTTTGTGTGTGTGTGTGTTTTGTGTGATTCATTCGCCGTTGTGGTTTTGTTGTAAGAACGAAGGAGTTCGAAAAAGGTACGTGTGTGCGTGTGGTGGGTTTCAATTTAATGTGACGAAAACCATTCCATGGATTGGTATTCGTTCCACGTATCCAGCGCACAAGATGTGTGCGGTTGCGGGCACGTAAATCAAATCGATTCCGAGAACAGGAAGTAAGAAAAAAGAAAACGTTCAACATCAAACCAAAATTACAGGAACGGAACAAACAGCACATCATCGAAATAGGTATCATACACCGAAACAGATTCAAGCGGGCAGGCAGCGGCAGTAAGAGGTCGTAAAAGCCGTAAGAGACAGCAAGTGAGCGGATGCACCAACAACAAAAAACAAGCCACACCAGGGCCACGTTTAGGGCCGGTACCGTGTGGCCGGTAGCGATGGGGTGTTTTTTATGGGAATGAAATATTGCATATTGAAAATTGATTACGATTATACAGCGAATAACGTGAGTCCAGGATTTGCAAGCATTATATTGAACCGGTAATGTAAAAAAAAAAATGAAACAAAATGGAAATGTTTGTCAACAAAAATGAAAAAAAAAACAAACGCACAACATAACAGTTGCATACGGCACAAGAATAACAAAATGCAAGCCGAAGCGCAGTGTAACATTTCACAGGTGCACGGCACGAAATGAAAAGTAATGGAAATAAAAACCAAACGTGAATGTGAATTTCCGCAGTGAATAATGATGGTTGCGCGATTGTCGATGGTGATGACGTGGTGGATGGTAATGGTGATGGAGGTGAAAAAGTATGATCGCGTGATGGTTTCAGCATTTCCGTTCCAGTTGTTTTTTTTTTGTGTTTTTTCCATCAAATTGCAGTCGTCATTGCATGCATGCAGCGGGACGTTGGCCATCGGTGTTGAAGCGAATAGTTTCGATGACGATGTTGTTGTTGTGTTGTTGCGGTACGGAATGAAAATTCGTTTTTCAAAGCCCCCCGCAAGGTGTAACGTTGTAAAAGGTTTCGGTGGTGTTGGTGGTGATGGACGGCGCGCCCGGATGTGGCACGTTAATGCGATGCAGGAACGGATGTAGCACGTTCGTACGAAATCGAACCGGTGACCGATTTGTGATTGCGGATGCACAGCGCAAACGTATGCAGCAGCAAACATATTTATGTACATGCGTGCGTGACAGGCGCACGCAAAACACGGTGAGCACAATGGCGATGTTGATGATGAGGTCGGCCATCACGTGTCCGATCGGTTCGCGAGGAGGGTGCATTTTATTTTCGAGCGCGATATAGGATGTGCAGCACGTGTAACATTGATATGGTGTTGATTGATTGGCAATGATGCAATGGGGAGCGCGGGCGCACACAATATGAAAGCAGGACGCACATTGAGAACAGAACATAAGAGTAGGAAAAGAAAATGAAAAGAAACAAAAAATTAAAAGATATTACAGTGGCGATGGAATTAAGTTTAGATTTACATCTGTGCCATAGCGAATGATAGTTAACGATTCATACGGAGAATATTTAAAGGAAGATTAAAGAGAAGGAAATAGAAGAGTAACGGTGGAAAAAGATTAAAACGAACGGATACTTCTTACATTGGAATATGAGCATTTGAAAAACTGAGAACAAATACACCTGTCAGCAAAGAACTGTAAATTGTTCACAATTTAAAACCAAATTTACAACAAAACCAAAAACCAAATTTAAATTCCAAAACAAAAATGAAACATAATATTTTTATCAAAATTGTTGTAAAATGTAATTATTCACATGAAAACTGTAAAATAATTATACGACAAATTATATATAATAAGGAGTGGAAAAGAATGGAAAAATGATCATTTTAAAATACAGAATGCACCAGTACAAAACAAGGTAATAGTGAAACAAGATGACTTAGATGAGAACTGCGAAGAGAACGTTGAAACATGGAAAGAAAAAAAACTTGAAGATCTTACCAAAAACATTAGAAAACACAAGAATAGATGAACAAAACAAAACGCACGAAGAGCAAACTAAAAACTGAGACCTACAATTTCAATAATTTGTAAAACAAAAACATGGAACACAAAACCACTGCAAACTTGGAACGTCAAACAGGAAACGTGCCAACCGTATGCAAGATGTAAACGATATGAACTAACAAAATGGAATTTTTTTAAATAAAAAGTGTAGAAGCAGAAAGTGTAACTCCACAGCAGACGTTTAATAATCTAACGAAGGAATAAGGACGGTAATAAACAACAATGTAAGCGCACAAGCTGTGTAGTACGGGCAAAATGGATCCAGATTTCCTTTCGCCACTTATTTTTATTAAAAAACGGACACGCTTCCGAAGCTTCAAACCGTCAAAACGGAGGTGAATAATCTTGTCACGCGACGGTTTCAATAGAAACGGGTTGAAACTTGTTCAATAAGCGAAAAAATAAATCTATTTCAACGTTGAAAGTAAACCCAGCTTCCTCGTGTCGTCCAACAGTGGCTAGGGCTTTCGCGAAAGCCCTCACCGTGCCGCTCCGGTACCTCAGCGACTTCCCCGGGCCGTGACCGTGAAGTAGATCTACGTGACACGGAAATAATGGAAATATAAAAGTCCCGGTCCCGGGCGACAAGTTGGCCCGTCTGTTGATCCTTCCCGACAAAGGACGTACGGCGAGCGAGCGTGAGAGAGTGATAGCTTCCTTTCGGTGTAACTTCATCGCATTTGCATATGGTGACAATTACGATGGCCATCGCCACGGGAGGTCGTGTGCTCAGTGTAATGTCG
>KZ073207.1:93547-104429 GCA_002091845.1 Anopheles cracens
CTTTCCGTGGCACTAGGGCACCTTCTGGCCAGAAGATAAATTTTTTGACCACGAAAGCTTTCAATATACAGAGAATAACATCGGAGTTGTTGTGATTTTGGTCAATTGTGTGTGGGTTTCATATTGTTTTCGTTTAAGATCGACGCTCGAATATGGGGGTTGGGTGGTTTGGTTTCACATTTCGTGAGCGGAGATGGATGGGAGCGAATACAATACTGGGAGTGGCAAGGTGTGTGTTTTGTACTTGGTAGAGTATCATAAACGCTGCTACTAGTCCGAAAGAAGGGATATTAATTTATGTTAGTTTCAGGTTCGATTGTTGCTGCCCTGATAGAGTGGAAATCAATCTCGCACCGATTGATGTGTTGCTATGCCACGTTGAGAGTGGTTTTTGGAGATGCCAATCAAGCAATAGTACAGTGTTCTTTCTTTGCGAGCACTTCGCCGGCAACAGTGTCGAATTAGCAGGAAGGAAGGCAATAATATCCCTAATTAATGACATCCGTCCGATTGCGTATCCTCACCGGGAACGCCTGGCTGTCTTGGCAGGCGATTCCACCGACACTGACCTAATCAACCCCGGTGGCGCCTCGGTATCGGTATGATTGAACGCAACTAATCGAAACAAAAAGACCAAAAGCACAGAGCTGGAGCTTGGCGGATGTAACTCAATCGGTTTTCCCAAGCGCGAGTGTGTCGCGGGTGGACTGCTACTAATGACGCCCTGCTGCACGTTCGACATTTTTTACAAATATAGTATATATAAGATATTGTTTCACAGTTTCTACTCGGCGTATACATCATATTGACACATAGACGACCAACACGACATCGAAGATGCACAAGAAAATGCATTGTTACTGACGAAAAATACAACATATGGTAGGAGCAGAGAAGAGATGAATAGAGTTTACAAATGAAAGAATATACTGAGCTGAGAAGAAAGTTTAGCATATTAAGAATATTCTAAAATAATAAAAATTAAAGGCATACATTAAAGTGAGAAGAGAACGAATAGAGGTGCTCATAATGAAGGAAGAAAGATAGAGCTAGAAAATCTACTTCAGACCAGTGCAAAACTATACTGATAAGAGATACGGTATGGACGAAAGAGACTGAAAGAAAAACTGGAAACGTACAGAGCAAAGGAAAACACAACCACAAACAATCGACCACGCAGAGACACAGACAGTAAACGGTTTCGGACAATCGTTACGCAGGCAGTTTGAATTGGTTGTTCAAAAAATACGTGTACATCACAAGAAAGAGAGATAGAAAAATACGTAAATACAACGGATGGGGATAAGGGACGGCAAAATGTGATGAAAAGCACATGAAAATGTGGCGCCATTTTCCAGCTTTTCAAGGTGCGCTGGATGACGCTCAAAGGAGCCCAAAACGGGCTTTTTCAAGTGCGATAGTTTGTGCGTTCCCGAAGCAAACTATCCCTCGAACTTGACAGACGGAGCGTTACGGGTACGCAAAAATTAATGAAAGCATGTTCAGTAAGTTCGCAAAATGATGGTAGTAACGCTTTTGTGGCTGGGTGGATTAGATGAGATGTGGCTGAGTGGTGGGGGAGGCCGACGAGGTATGGAAGGGGGCCATGTGCGGGGGCCATTATGAAGTACTGGTAGCTCGTCCCGAATAGGGGGTTTGGGAAAGCGGAGGCGAAACAAAAACTGGGAAAAGTTGAAAGTGAGCCCACATGGCGTTGTGTGGTGCGTACGGGCGGAGCACGAGAGAAAAAAAGGATCCTGGTGCGATACTCCGAAGTGCATTCGCGCGTCATTTGAGTCAGGTGCGATTGAAAGGGAGGTTACGTTCGGGTGCCGAGTGCAGGAAACTTTCACACAATAATTGGCATAAATTGCACACCGAAACCCCGCCGGATGGTTGTGGCAGTGCGGCAGGTAAGTACGGCTACGGCAGCGATGTGAACATGATTACAAGCATCGTCGGGGGCCACCTTGTACGATAAAAGCGAACCGAAAACCTCCCTGCGAGCCAAGAACTGCGCGCAAGAAAGAAAGAGGTCAAACTGCGAGATTTATCCTCCCCGGCCCGGCCCGGCCCGACTGGCTGGAGCGTCGATGGCACCGAAGGGGTTGATTCCGGTGCTCGAGATTGCACTGGTGTGTGCGAATGTGTGCGTTTGTCTTTAATTTAATTTAGTTTAATTTACTTTATTATCTTAATTCATTTCTTTTGTTTAGGACTTATGTGAACTTATGTTAGGACCTAGAATCGAGTTGAAATTTGGAAGCTTTATTCTGTGCCATGAACCAGAGAGCTGTTTTTACAGGCATCATTATATTTTTTTCATTTCATAGATCTATCAATTGATTGGTTCATCACACAAAGAGGAGTCTTGTAGTGTTTTTAAATTTAAAAAATAAAAACATATAAGAATAAAAGCTTCCAACCCTATGGGTAGACATTCGTCGCCTCAAAGGACAGAAATGTAAAAAAAATCAATTCTTGTTGATTTTTTTTCATAAATAAATCTTCTACTTCACTCCTGCAACAAATTTTCTTACATTGTTGAGTTAAACCACTCAATATTCAATAATATAAAAATCTAATGCTTGCTCTCGTCACATGATGTTTATTATGACTTATTTTTAATTGTTTTTAGCCACGATATTACATTAACCACTCGCCCGGATACCGTAAAACGACCCCCCGCGGGGTTGACCGGGAGGGCTATTTTTCCCCATTTGCAAAGGGACAGTGATTTATGCGCGGCCCTGCAGCAAGACACACTCTCACCGGCAGCAAAGGGAAGCAACTCTCGAGGTGTCTTATATAAATCAGATCGGCTTACGGGCCGGGACGATAGTTACGATGGCCGGCAGTGGTCTCGAACTCCCCCGCAACCGGGCGCAACAGTGCGAACAGGAAGCAACACATTACGAAAGTAAAATTAATAGCACCCGATCAGCTATTAACAGCCGGATCGTTGTTTTCGGTCCGGTCCAGTCCGGTGCAATCCTTTTGCACAGCCGCGTGATGCCATTTCTCTTGTACCGATTTGCTCCGATACAAACGTCCCCCCCTCGTCCCAACCCCTCTTCGGACCCCCTCCACCCTCTGAGAACTAATAAGAAAAATTAATAAATAAACACTTACCGCGGGTAGCGCGAAGAAGGAGATGCCTAGCAGGGCGCAGAACGATGCTATAATTTTGCCTTGCCACGTCTCGGGCACCATATCGCCGTAGCCGACCGTGCACAGCGTTATCTGCCGGATGTGTGTACGTTTGTAGTTGTTGTTGCATGCGTGTATGTGTGTGCGTTTGTAACGTTGTGGAAAGGAAAATTAGTAGAGAAAAGAGAAAAAAACAGAAAATAAGAAACAGGGAATTATGCTGCGTTTCTTTAACCTCTCCCGTTTCGTATTAGTACATGACCCAATAAGAAACGAGCAAGAAATATTTATATTATTGAATAAATTAAGCGTATGCGTTCGCTTCGGAGCTGGAACAGCGCGCCTGGTGCGTGTGCGGGGGCTGGAAATAATTTTCATCCCGCGCTGGGAGGGACCCCTTGTCGAATCACGCACGCTCCTGCGGCGCAATAACTTAGAATTTAATTTGCTCCCGTTGAATATTGAAAACGATTTTCCACGGCCGTGTACGCCTCAGGTAGCGCCTGGTTTTGCGATGCTCCAGCGAAAGCTTTAAAAGCCGTCCACCTGTTTCTGCAACTTTTCTTTCCATTTCGCTCGCTTTCCACTCTCGATTGAAGTTTCTGGAAGAAAAAAAAAGAACCACACCCACACACACACACACCGTAATAGAACGGAAGGGCTGCTACTTACCACACCCCACCACAATGCTTGAGCAAAGTTGCTGAACTTAGTTCCCGTCACATCCTTCTCCATTAAATACACTAAAAACGAGGCAAAAATAAGGCCCAGAAACCCTATATACAAGGTTGTAATTAATTCCTGTGGAAAAGGAATGAAGGGGCGAGAAAAGAAACGAAGAAAAAAGAGAGAGAAAGAACACGGTTAGTTTACGGACAAAACTCGGCCTCGGACGCGGCGGCAGCGGGTAAAACGATTATGTGTAAAAGTCCTTCGCCCGGCACAGGAAATTAAATGAGTCCAAGGATAATGCGGTTTGCAACGGTGACCACCGGGACCATCCGTGAGCCCCCGGGGCGGGAAGGATTTGAGGATATCGTAAAATTGGAATTAGCTTCTGCAACCGAACCTGGCAGCTCGGTTCCACTCGGGCCCACATGTGAGCTCGGTGCTCCAACTTTACGCTCCCGTGTTCTCCCGGCTCTCCGGTGTTGGCCGTGGTTGGCTCGTGGATGTTCCATGTATGAAGACTGGCGGTGAGACTCCACCTTCCCTCGATGGACACGTGACCGATTCGAAACGCAACCGATAACGGTGGAAGCACACGTGGCAGGCGACCGGGAGTAAGGAGTTTCCCGGTGGGACAGAAATCACTCATTTTTCAGATTGCTTCTAATTGAATTTACGACCCGGACGGAAGTGGTCTATGCCGTAATAATATTTCATTTTCACGCCGTTTTCAAGATGGATGATGCGGAGGCGGATTTTTCCTTTTTTTTTGGTGTAGAACTCCTGCTTCTATTCTTGCCCATGTTTCGCTGGTGTTAGATGATGTTTCTACTAGTGATGGGAGGGACTTATTTTGGAGTGGTTCTGGTCTTGATGTTGCTTAGGAGGCAGGAACCGAAATATTCATAATCGGGATTAAATTTTTCTGCTTCCTGCAGGAAATGAAATGACCGTTGGATAGCATTTTATAGCTTGCATTTCATAAATCGTATTTTAATAAGCAACAAAATGATCAAGATTAAAAATTAATCATAAAATCGAATATTTGACAAAATGATATTTTTCAAACAAATGGAATGTAAAGAATTGGCTTGAACTATGAAGATTTGATTTATAAAATCGTCAAGATCAATCAAAAATCTATGAAATAATTATGCTTACATAGTTCGAAAGTTTGGTTTATGAATAAATATTTTTTGCAAATGTAGTCAACTGAAATAAATTTCCTTTCCGCTGTTAAACAAATCTCTTTCTTGATGGATAGACGCTACTATTATATTGGCTATTATAAAAAAATGTCATGATTTTTTACAGGATAAACTAATCGATCGGACGATTCACACGATCTGCTTAAAAGCAGGGCTACAAACATTTTATTGCCGAATAAAGTTGTTTAAAAAGTTACAGCTTCCTTATGTTATCGTGTGTACTCTCTTCCTAAATGCTATCAAATCCCACTCCCACCGTGCCGCGTTCAATTTCATCCCGGTGCCATGTTATGCGATCCATGCGTAAGCCAACAACCAAACCACTCGCCCGGATACCGTAAAACGACCCCCCGCGGGGTTGACCGGGAGGGCTATTTTTCCCCATTTGCAAAGGGACAGTAGAACTCCTGCTTCTATTCTTGCCCATGTTTCGCTGGTGTTAGATGATGTTTCTACTAGTGATGGGAGGGACTTATTTTGGAGTGGTTCTGGTCTTGATGTTGCTTAGGAGGCAGGAACCGAAATATTCATAATCGGGATTAAATTTTTCTGCTTCCTGCAGGAAATGAAATGACCGTTGGATAAAATATTACACACTCGGGAGGCTGACTCGAGGAGGAAAATGAAAACGTCTTGAGCGTCGTCGTTTTCCGACGAGGGGTGGGAGTAGTGGGCGTAGGGTGAATGAAGATCGCGAGCTACATGCAACTACCGCACGCCACACCGGGCAAGGGGCCAACCTGGGCATTCCACGGCGTCTTTGAAACAGCTTTCAAGTTTAAGTTTTGACGTGCCCAGACACGCTACCAAGAACACGTTGCCTGGACATCGCGGTGGGCCCCAGCTTTAATTTAATTTAGTTTAATTTACTTTATTATCTTAATTCATTTCTTTTGTTTAGGACTTATGTGAACTTATGTTAGGACTTAGAATCGAGTTGAAATTTGGAAGCTTTATTCTGTGCCATGAACCAGAGAGAGCTGTTTTTACAGGCATCATCATATTTTTTTTTCATTTCATAGATCTATCAATTGATTGGTTCATCACACAAAGAGGAGTCTTGTAGTGTTTTTAAATTAAAAAAATAAAAACATATAAGAATAAAAGCATCCAACCCTATGGGTAGACATTCGTCGCCTCAAAGGACAGAAATGTAAAAAAAATCAAATCTTGTTGATTTTTTTCATAAATAAATCTTCTACTTCACTCCTGCAACAAATTTTCTTACATTGTTGAGTTAAACCACTCAATATTCAATCATATAAAAATCTAATGCTTGCTCTCGTCACATGATGTTTATTATGACTTATTTTTAATTGTTTTTAGCCACGATATTACATTCTTGTTTCCTAAAAAAACCCTTCTAGCTATCGTCTTTCGGTATCCCGTATCCCTGCCGCCGTATGCTGTTCCAAGACCTGGCAAGTGCTCACTAGAACGTGAGTTGTTTGCCACCTTCTTAGCATCCGTTACGAGAAGGTTACGTTCGGGTGCCGAGTGCAGGAAACTTTCACACAATAATTGGCATAAATTGCACACCGAAACCCCGCCGGATGGTTGTGGCAGTGCGGCAGGTAAGTACGGCTACGGCAGCGATGTGAACATGATTACAAGCATCGTCGGGGGCCACCTTGTACGATAAAAGCGAACCGAAAACCACCCTGCGAGCCAAGAACTGCGCGCAAGAAAGAAAGAGGTCAAACTGCGAGATTTATCCTCCCCGGCCCGGCCCGGCCCGGCTGGCTGGAGCGTCGATGGCACCGAAGGGGTTGATTCCGGTGCTCGAGATTGCACTGGTGTGTGCGAATGTGTGCGTTTGTCCCACTTCAGCAGCGAGAAGAACGGCTGCACAACCCTTGTGACTTGTGAGGGCTCTTCGCACGGTGAGGGTCACTAGTATGACGTGCTTTAAAAATATTACACACTCGGGAGGCTGACTCGAGGAGGAAAATGAAAACGTCTTGAGCGTCGTCGTTTTCCGACGAGGGGTGGAGTAGTGGGCGTAGGGTGAATGAAGATCGCGAGCTACATGCAACTACCGCACGCCACACCGAGCAAGGGGCCAACCTGGGCATTCCACGGCGTCTTTCAAACAGCTTTCAAGTTTAAGTTTTGACGTGCCCAGACACGCTACCAAGAACACGTTGCCTGGACATCGCGGTGGGCCCCAGCCTCCTTCGATCCCGAACAGTATCCGCCCGGCCGAAATGCAAGGGCACGTGCTTAAAAGTTCGTCCGCTTTATGCTCAAAGTTTCACGGTAACTTATTTATTTATTCTCGTGCTTTTTTCTCCCCCTCCGGTATGAGCGGATCCGGAGGGTGAATAGTTTGAATGAAATTCGTTCTGGCGCACTCGACTGAAACGGTGGACTTTTTTGGGGTGGGCCGGGGGTGTTTTTTTCTTCTTCTTCTTCGGTTGCCATCCCTTACCAAAAACCAAAGGCGGGTCCGGGTGGGAAGTTTTCCACGGGCATGTAGGGCCCGGTGTTTCCCGGTGGGACAGAAATCACTCATTTTTCAGATTGCTTCTAATTGAATTTACGACCCGGACGGAAGTGGTCTATGCCGTAATAATATTTCATTTTCACGCCGTTTTCAAGATGGATGATGCGGAGGCGGATTTTTCCTTTTTTTTTGGTGTAGAACTCCTGCTTCTATTCTTGCCCATGTTTCGCTGGTGTTAGATGATGTTTCTACTAGTGATGGGAGGGACTTATTTTGGGGTGGTTCTGGTCTTGATGTTGGTCTTGATGCTTAGGAGGCAGGAACCGAAATATTCATAATCGGGATTAAATTTTTCTGCTTCCTGCAGGAAATGAAATGACCGTTGGATAGCATTTTATAGCTTGCATTTCATAAATCGTATTTTAATAAGCAACAAAATGATCAAGATTAAAAATTAATCATAAAATCGAATATTTGACAAAATGATATTTTTCAAACAAATGGAATGTAAAGAATTGGCTTGAACTATGAAGATTTGATTTATAAAATCGTCAAGATCAATCAAAAATCTATGAAATAATTATGCTTACATAGTTCGAAAGTTTGGTTTATGAATAAATATTTTTTGCAAATGTAGTCAACTGAAATAAATTTCCTTTCCGCTGTTAAACAAATCTCTTTCTTGATGGATAGACGCTACTATTATATTGGCTATTATAAAAAAATGTCATGATTTTTTACAGGATAAACTAATCGATCGGACGATTCACACGATCTGCTAAAAAGCAGGGCTACAAACATTTTATTGTCGAATAAAGTTGTTTAAAAAGTTACAGCTTCCTTATGTTATCGTGTGCACTCTCTTCCTAAATGCTATCAAATCCCACTCCCACCGTGCGGCGTTCAATTTCATCCCGGTGCCATGTTATGCGATCCATGCGTAAGCCAACAACCAACCACTCGCCCGGATACCGTAAAACGACCCCCCGCGGGGTTGACCGGGAGGGCTATTTTTCCCCATTTGCAAAGGGACAGTGATTTATGCGCGGCCCTGCAGCAAGACACACTCTCACCGGCAGCAAAGGGAAGCAACTCTCGAGGTGTCTTATATAAATCAGATCGGCTTACGGGCCGGGACGATAGTTACGATGGCCGGCAGTGGTCTCGAACGGCCCCGCAACCGGGCGCAACAGTGCGAACAGGAAGCAACACATTACGAAAGTAAAATTAATAGCACCCGATCAGCTATTAACAGCCGGATCGCTGTTTTCGGTCCGGTCCAGTCCGGTGCAATCCTTTTACACAGCCGCGTGATGCCATTTCTCTTGTACCGATTTGCTCCGATACAAACGTCCCCCCCTCGTCCCAACCCCTCTTCGGACCCCCTCCACCCTCTGAGAACTAATAAGAAAAATTAATAAATAAACACTTACCGCGGGTAGCGCGAAGAAGGAGATGCCTAGCAGGGCGCAGAACGATGCTATAATTTTGCCTTGCCACGTCTCGGGCACCATATCGCCGTAGCCGACCGTGCACAGCGTTATCTGCCGGATGTGTGTACGTTTGTAGTTGTTGTTGCATGCGTGTATGTGTGTGCGTTTGTAACGTTGTGGAAAGGAAAATTAGTAGAGAAAAGAGAAAAAAACAGAAAATAAGAAACAGGGAATTATGCTGCGTTTCTTTAACCTCTCCCGTTTCGTATTAGTACATGACCCAATAAGAAACGAGCAAGAAATATTTATATTATTGAATAAATTAAGCGTATGCGTTCGCTTCGGAGCTGGAACAGCGCGCCTGGTGCGTGTGCGGGGGCTGGAAATAATTTTCATCCCGCGCTGGGAGGGACCCCTTGTCGAATCACGCACGCTCCTGCGGCGCAATAACTTAGAATTTAATTTGCTCCCGTTGAATATTGAAAACGATTTTCCACGGCCGTGTACGCCTCAGGTAGCGCCTGGTTTTGCGATGCTCCAGCGAAAGCTTTAAAAGCCGTCCACCTGTTTCTGCAACTTTTCTTTCCATTTCGCTCGCTTTCCACTCTCGATTGAAGTTTCTGGAAGAAAAAAAAAGAACCACACCCACACACACACACACCGTAATAGAACGGAAGGGCTGCTACTTACCACACCCCACCACAATGCTTGAGCAAAGTTGCTGAACTTAGTTCCCGTCACATCCTTCTCCATTAAATATACTAAAAACGAGGCAAAAATAAGGCCCAGAAACCCTATATACAAGGTTGTAATTAATTCCTGTGGAAAAGGAATGAAGGGGCGAGAAAAGAAACGAAGAAAAGAGAGAGAGAGAAAGAACACGGTTAGTTTACGGGCAAAACTCGGCCTCGGACGCGGCGGCAGCGGGTAAAACGATTATGTGTAAAAGTCCTTCGCCCGGCACAGGAAATTAAATGAGTCCAAGGATAATGCGGTTTGCAACGGTGACCACCGGGACCATCCGTGAGCCCCCGGGGCGGGAAGGATTTGAGGATATCGTAAAATTGGAATTAGCTTCTGCAACCGAACCTGGCAGCTCGGTTCCACTCGGGCCCACATGTGAGCTCGGTGCTCCAACTTTACGCTCCCGTGTTCTCCCGGCTCTCCGGTGTTGGCCGTGGTTGGCTCGTGGATGTTCGATGTATGAAGACTGGCGGTGAGACTCCACCTTCCCTCGATGGACACGTGACCGATTCGAAACGCGACCGATAACGGTGGAAGCACACGTGGCAGGCGACCGGGAGTAAGGAAAATTAATCTAGAGCGAACGAGAACCCTTGTGCGAAGTTGGCATATTAAACGGAGGAAGCGTCTAAAACAACGTTTGGCGCACCGATCGTGGCATAAAGGTAGCGGCAACTGGTTGGTTTGGGGTGGGAGGTGGCAGTTATAAGTGGTTATCTGTTTTCCGCACAAAACCGGCAGCGCCAAGCGCTAGCGGCAGTTATGCACGATGGCACGATGGGAAGTATTGAATTTGGCCACTTTGACAGCACGCGGGGATTTGGTTTCTCGAAGCTCATAGCTTTTCATTTGGCTTGGCGCGAAATTGGGTTTCATCTTGAGATACTCCAAGTGTCCATAGCTCGACAAAAGCTCGGTGGGATTATGTCGTTGGGCAGGGAAGGGCGATTAGCCGTCGAGGAGGTTGAGATTGAGATTGACGATTTGATCAGCTGGTACTTGAGTTTGAGTTCACTGTTGCCTTGAATCAATATTTTGGATAATTTACGAACGAATTTTACTATTTACAAGAAGCATGAATTGGTAATTTGCTTCGATAATGTTTTAACATTTAAGATTTTTTTTTGGTTTGGTGGCCTGGCCAAAAACCCAACTATTTTTGAAGATATTATCTCTCTATTAGAGGAGTTGTGTTTTTTTAAACCTGATGAATCCATTACATAAAGTATACA
>KZ073207.1:143007-158013 GCA_002091845.1 Anopheles cracens
ACGAACAAGATTACACCGGTACAGAACTGTTTTCAACTAGTTAACGCCTGTATGTGCCCACCCAGCGTACCGATTGGCTCCATTAAAAATAACTGACACAAACGGCCGTGCGCTTTTCTTCCCCGGTTCGGTTTCAAATTATTGACGAACAATAAAGGAGCGATCAGGTGTGACTGGAGCTGTGCTTCGGTTTTTGAATAATTAACTCGAAGCATCAAAGCGGATGGTGAGATGAAAAGCTACGCGAAAGCTTTTCATGCCGCGTGCCCCCGAGAAAGTCGTCCATCAGAGTCTGGTTTCTTATGCTTCGCCTGAGGTTTACTTGGAGATATGTTTCTGATATCGCTGTGAAGCATTGCTTGAACGAATTTAAATCAAATACGAAAGGCTATTTAATTTCCTTTTTACTACCACAGTGACGTTAGATTTAATACTTAAAGTTTCCTTAAAGCAGCATGATCTGGTATATTACATTCGTTGTGTCTTCAATTGTCTTCAAGTTTTCCTACGGAAAGTGAAGCTTTGAACGCTCTCCATCTCTAATTAATTTGAGAAGAAATCTTCCCTGTTCTTACAACTATAAAACTTCAATACTCTTCTCTACCACACGCTCACTCGGACACACTTCCGAACAGTAAACGCCTCGGCTTTTGAGTGCTAATAACATCGCATTTATCCATCCAAACTCGTGCCCCAACACTTGCTTTTCGCTCCCGAGAGCGATCAAGTGATGAAATAAAAGATTAATTCACATATCGAACGCTCAAATTATCTCTCTCACACATATACACCCACAAACAGTTCTTAATCGGGTCGGCTTTTCGTGCGCCCGGGTTGAAAATTCCGGCCGGGAGGAAAGGTGTGATACGCTCGAAAGAAAAATTGTTCCCCAACATGTGTGTGCAAATAAAAACACACACTTACGCGCGCTGGCAGCTTCCGGACCGGTGGCGGGATGACTCTTGAAGACGTTAAGCAGAACCGAGCACAGCCTGATGGGAAGCAGACAGAGTTTGCCCTGGTGGAGTGTGTGCGTATCTCTGCCCGAAACAGAGCCGATGTAATCAAAGTACGACCTACCATAAAGTCTCGTAAAAGCACCGTTTCTACGAGTCAAGTAAATTTACACGAGCATCGTTCCGCAAATCGCAAATGGTGTGCGGAAAATGGCGCTCCAAAGGACTGTAAGTTTGCGTTTTGTTTGTTTCGGGTGTGTAAAGCCAAACGACATGTAGTGAAATGTTGAAAACGGTAGCTCAATTCTTACGGCACAGCCCAGCGCTGGTTTAGAGCGATTTCTGCAGAAGTTTGCCAAATCACAAGCTCTTCAATGCTCTTAACAACGAGTTTCGCAAGCTCCCATGTACGTGTGTGCGTGTGGCACCGGTGGAAAGTTCACAAGCCCACTCAAATATCGTGCCATTCTTTACGAACTTACCGTCTTAATTGCACCTACAGCAAACACCAGTTCCACAAGCCACACGCCTGAGATAATACGCCTGAGAGTGCAGAAGGTGGCGTAAAAGTTCGGTTTGCGAATGTGTGCGCACCCGCATTCCACTGGCCCGAACGGAGCCATAATGTACCGCCATGCAAAACATCTGCCCCGGTAATATGTAAATTATTTTCAAAATTTTCCCCGATTTTCATCAACCGTCTCGTAGGGAGGCCAACAACAGCCGAAAATAAAAAATCGTTCAACTTTTCCACTTATTTGTTCATGGTTTTGTAGAAGGCAGAATGGCGCGTGTGACGGGGTTAAGTTCACAGCACTCCACTCCACCAGAAGGCTTCGCTTCTTCGTGAGGTGGCTGTTCTCTTGTTTTGTTCCTCTCCCCCACGGTAGGGCTTCTTCGAATGGTTATGAATATTTTATGAACTGTAATATTTTATTCATTTTCAACGAAAACTGGCTGAATGCGCTCCGATAAAACGGCGATTGAAACAGACCGATTTTCGGTGAAACAATCTAGAAATGGCTCACGCCCAATCGCCGATCGGTGCGTGAATTCATTTTCGGTGCGTAGGGTTTCATCGTCGACAAATCACATTTCGTGCATACAATCAGTTGGTAATTAGCATGCACATATTTTGCACGCGTCGTAAGAAAACAGCTCTGGGGATGGGGATAAGGGAAAAAGTATATGAAATAAAATTTTCTTCAAAAATACTCTCTTTCTCTCAAAAATACATTCCAACAACTTTTCAATCCCTATAATCGCCTAGAACGATGCTTAGAAGCATTTCATAAATCTTTGTCCATGAGGATCATTTTAAACGACCGCGTAAAGTTTTTAGACTGACAGTGACCTTGAACAAGAAAGTCGTTTTGTAAGAACATAAATGACGTAATCAAATAACACAATTTAAATAATTAAACAATCATTATACAAGTTAGAGAACAACTTTGCCACAGACAAAATTAATCACTTTTTGATGGATGACATATCTAAAAATAATTAAATTTTCCTATTTTTCCTCGTAAATTTTCCAAAATTTTCAAATATTTAAAGCCTTAAAATTACTCTAACTAATATTTCGTGCTATTTTTAGTCATACAAAAAAAATCTCGAAAATGCTAAAAAAATCGTAAAGATCACAGACATGACTACATCACTCGTTACGCAAAAGAAGAATTTGTAATACACTGGAAAGACTTAATTACAAGATTGAAACTGATCATCATAACTGAACAACAGACACTTAAAACCCAATGCTACCTTCCCAATGGGTCCAGATTTCGAATGTTGTTGATGCTTTTGTAACAAGCCATACACTCTTTGGAGTTGTGCCATATTCGCACAAACCTCATTCAATCAATTATAAATATGGTATTGACAATTTTCTATTCGAAACTTAGGAGAAAAAGGCCTATCCATATTGTCTGTCAGCAGCTATCATATGCTCGGGAATGCTTTGCAAACGCTCAATACGCATATTTCCACGTCAACACCGTGTGGGCAAAAAAAAAGCAATCACAACCTTAAAATTACTCTAACTAATATTTCGTGCTATTTTTAGTCATACAAAAAAAATCTCGAAAATGCTAAAAAAATCGTAAAGATCACAGACATGACTACATCACTCGTTACGCAAAAGAAGAATTTGTAATACACTGGAAGTCTTAATTACAAGATTGAAACTGATCATCATAACTGAACAACAGATACTTAAAACCCAATGCTACCTTCCCAATGGGTCCAGATTTCGAATGTTGTTGATGCTTTTGTAACAAGCCATACACTCTTTGGAGTTGTGCCATATTCGCACAAACCTCATTCAATCAATTATAAATATGGTATTGACAATTTTCTATTCGAAACTTAGGAGAAAAAGGCCTATCCATATTGTCTGTCAGCAGCTATCATATGCTCGGGAATGCTTTGCAAACGCTCAATACGCATATTTCCACGTCAACACCGTGTGGGCAAAAAAAAAGCAATCACAAAACGACCACTTGTTTCCCAAATTCTGCGCCCGATGCAACTTAATTACCAATCCAAACAATTTGCGCCCGTTCATCATCGCGCCCACGCCCACCGCACCGTAATTTATTTGCACATCATTGCAGATTAACGGGCAAAATGGCAGCGCCCACAGCGTGCCGGCCGGGCGAGTGGTGAGTAAAATTAAATTCCCCACCGGTGCCCGAAAACCGAACGCCGGTGGTTTTCGCTTAAAGCCAGCAAGTAAGCGGTGCATTCGCTGCGGTCAACCCAAACCGGGCTTTAATAAAAAAGAGAGAGAGAGAGAGAGGAAAAAGTTTCACAAAATTATCACTTCAAATGCTGTGCTGTCACGCGGACACCGCACGGGATTTAGGGCAGAAGGACGAGCATTCTGGAGCGGAAACGCGCACGAATCGGTCCACCGGAAGGTCCGGGAGAATAAAACTGGGATGCGAATTACCCACTCCAAAAATGGAAAGAAGGAGAGAAGAAAAAAACAGGTTAACCTAATTAATCCTGACGGTGAGAAGACCCTTTCGCTCCGAAACGGGTCACGGGACGTGCAGTGCAGCCGTGCTGACATTGTTCTACTTTCGCTGATGGCCGGACTCGGATGGAAAGGGGGCTGGTTCTCTTCACCCTTAGGGGGAGCGTCGAGCAGGGAGCGTCTTGTTTGTGAGGTTCTGTGTGGGCGTCGGGTTTGGCTTGTTGAGACACATACCGGAAAACATTAGCGGCAAGTAGGCTGTTGTAATGTGCCGGTTGTTTTATTTTTACCCTACGCCTCCACCAGCGCGGCCGCGGGTTCGGGCGATGGGGAGGGGGGCGTTTGATAAATTTAGAACGTTGCGCCTTTTCGCTTTTGTTTCTCAGTTACTCAAACTTTGCCCGCCCGCGTTTGCGTTTGCGGCGAAGAAAGAAAACTCCCCCACTCGAAACGCCGGCAAACACCCGACCGCCCGACTTGAGGTTATCGATCCGTACGTACGTACGTACGAAGCGAACGGGGTGGCTCTGGTGTGCTCCACTGTGCTTTCCATCGGGGCGGCCATTTTCCCTCGTACGGGGGGGAAAACCAGTGCCGCTGAAATGAACAACAGCCATACATCATTATCGACACGAGCGCACTTATCTCTAGCGCGGTGCCTTGCGCTTTCGCGTGTTTTTTTTTTTATTCCACCGCGTGTTCTTTTTGCTTGCGCTGGTGCCGCTTCCTTAATTCACCCAAAAGAATGATGGCATCGTTCTGGGCACACACACACTCACGAGGGAGTACTCTCTAGTGCTAATGTGTTGAGCTGAAGCGCTGCAGTGCACGGCGAAGTGGAAAATGGCGGCAACGGAATCGGAACGAAACGCCGTGAACCCACCGCTGTTGTGATTGTCGTCCGACCTTTTCCACTGCAGCGTCATCTCGTCTGCTCTTTTGGTGCGCTGGTGAACGGGGCGGTTTACTATCGGGCGCTACATGCATCCGGCGGTGTGCCAGCGCGCAGCCTGGCCGCGGACGGCTGGATGGAACAGTTCGTAGAAGCAGCCGGTGATGGGTGGATGAAAAGACGACACAGCTCATCTCAAGAGACAAGTATGCCGCTGTTTTATTGGCGGCCACAAATATGTTATATTGATAGTACATTAGTACTACTTCTCATAGGTATCTCACATAGTAGTACTACTAGTATGTATATTCCAAACTAAAAGAAACTTAAAGATTTTTGGCATTGTGTATTAACTATTTTTATATGCTTTGGAATGATAGCACATTGCTGCTTCAAGTATTGTTTTAAATTTCAACATTTGCTTAAACTGCTTGTTACATAACATTACAAAAGGTCTATATCAACGTATGGTAACATTTCGTTTGTGTGATACACTAGTGTGAAGTACTAGTATCCACAAGTTAGGACGTACTAGCCACGATCAAAGTGATATGATCCACTCCTCCTTTCAGGGATTCGATCAGACCGTTCTAAAACCGGTGATGAAGGATGAAGACCGAAAACCTGGATATTGATGATCTCGACGAACCGACTACAGATCGTATAGTTCTATCCGGATTGCATAGGCCATTGCTAGTGGTGTCTTCTCTTGAAATGTTTCGCAGGATTCCATATGTTATTCGATACAACATTGTGTCGAGGAGATAAATCATTAGATTGGGAAGAAGTAATCACCATTGTGGAAAAATACCTTAACAAATTTCTAACACTGAAACCGGTTTAGATTCAAAAGATTGATATTTGATTTTTATCGTTTCAAATAATAATAATTGAACTTATTTATGTACGAAGAAGCAACAAGTTAAAGTAAATTTTTCGCATTCCATTTTCTAAACCAGCAATCTGGTCTGTTTCGAACTGGCCCTTTGTTGTGAACGCTTTTAAAGCATAAATCCCTTTCAAGTATGATTGATGTGCTCAGTAAATCGATACTGGGACCGTTTGCAGTGTTGCTTGCAGTAAATTCCACCAATGCACTTATCAGTCCACCGAGTACCCGTAGGCGTACTACATCCATCTTTCAGCTCCCAGATCACATTGTTACCCAGCTGGCAAACACGTGCGCAGGCATATGTCCTTCTGTATCCCTCATGAAAACACACACACACACACTCATGCACTCAGCCTCGCTCCAGTCGCCACATATGACGCTGATGTGACGATGTGCGGACGGATATGACCGGGCTGATAATTCGCTGCAAAGATTATGACGACGATGATGAAAACGATGACGACGCGACCGATGATTAAAGCGACCGCGAGAGAGAGTGTGTGAAGGAGGAAGCGAGAGCGAGTGAGAAAGATAATGATAGTGATGAGCCAAAAATTGGAAAATGATGGATGGCCCAGTGAGATTATTCGTACGTTTGCTTCCTCGTGCCATTCTTTTCGTACACACATGCACGCGAGCGGGATTTTCGCAGGAAAAGCGAGCGCGCTGATAATCACTCAAGGTAGGTCGGATCCGCTTACCAGCCCTGCAGAACGAATCGGAATGTGTACGCTTGCCGCAGGACTGCTACGCGATTATGTGCAATTGTTGATACGCCGTGAGCGCATCCAGTTCTTTTCTTTTCTTTTTTTTTGTGCTAGCATGACGCACCACTCCTTGTCCTTGTTGGGAGCCATTCATCAACACACTGGAGCGCCCGAATCGGTCAACGTTTGCTAACCCGCTGTGCGTTGGGCTCGTGTATAATATGACGCGTAAAAGCTTTCCCGGTACGGTTGCGGGACGACCCCACCGGAAACGGATATCGACGGGTTGCCTGCTCCGTGGGAGTGCGGAGTCGTCCTGCATGACGCGGACAGAATGATACGGCGAGATTTTGGACGGCGAGAGCTCTCGTTGATAAATTGTTTCCAATCAGCGCTGACGGCGAGTGGAACGGGCCTGAAAGGGCGCAACATACTGGAAGCCCACCGCGGGGCCACTTCCGGAAATTAGACGTGCTCGAGTGGATGAGATTTCACACAAAGCCCTCTCGGTGAGGAGATTGCACCGGATGTCGGCCATTCCGTGCGAGTGCCATGTGGACGGTTGTGATTTTTTGTACAAAAGTTCTGTTTTTCTTTACAAAAGATATTAGTTTTTAGGAAATGAGCACTGTTTGTGTGTATTAAAAACAATTAGTTGTTTTTTTTCGTGCAAAATAAATTTACATTGCATACCTTCAGGCTGAATCCCAATCCCTGAACTTCTAAGCACATTACTGGAGTTTACACATCACTATGCAGATGCGAACGGTATTGTTCTTGCCTCAAACATCTGTAAAAATTGTCTGTGTCGTCATAAAGGTCTTCTTTACCATCACAATGATTACCAACACTTAGACACAAACACAACACTGTATGGGTGACCAGCAAGTGTCAAAAGGAACCCGAGCAAAATTAAAAAAAAATCAAACAAACAAATTACGCCCTAAAGGATACCTCGAAAGAAATGGAAAACTCACTCTAACTCTAACTCAGCCGCACCCGACGCAATAGTTCGAAAGGTTAACATGTTATGATTTATCGGTAGGATTTGTTTCGGGAAACATGCCCCACAAACAACGGACCCATACGCACCCAATCTGCTTGCAATGAAACGAATGATAATAAATCTTGGCCCTTATTGACAAAAAACGGAAACGAAACGACTCGACTGCTCGCGCCGGTCGTTTCGAACACGCCGACATTCACACCGCCGAATAGTGTGCCAATAATCAAAGCACAACTCACGTCCGGCGAGTTTTGAGGAAATATTTTTTTCTGCCTGCCCCTTCCTCCGTCTGCCCGTTGTGTTTCGCCCCGCGGCCCATAAACTACTGCTTCGGACCAGCTAGAACACACCGTGTGGCGGCCCTAGTCAACTCGCGCCCGCGACACTAGCCCCACCCACCGGCACGGCGCGGCGAAAAATGCAAATGCCCTCCACTGATAATGGAATAATAAATTATTTTAATGCAGAAACGCGAAGGACGGTTGATTAATTACTTATTTATGTATATTAGGTGTTCCCTGCGACGGGTAAATAGAATTTACAGCCTGCCCGCCCGGCGTCCTTTGGCGGTCCGTGGCCCGGGTCTGGCAGGTTCGGTTCCTTTCCCGAGCCCTTTGCGGTGGAACGAAAAGTTTTGCCCGGGGTCGAGAGGAGTTTGATTGTGGAAATGGAATTTTAATACCACGGCGGGGTCGTATTCTATTAACGAAGGTATTTTGACATTTTTTATATATCTATTACTAGTGGACCCAGGACACCTCCTCCTGGATATAGTAGGTACACAGCTAAAATCCCAAATAATTGCAGTTTTGCGTGTACAATGTTATATGTAATACATAACAAAGCATGTAAAATCGATATTTTTTGGTAGAAAAATATATCAAAACAATTAAATTTAATGCGAACACAAAAGCGCACTATGTAATCATATCAGGAGTGGTTGATAATTTTGAACTTTCATTATCAAGAGACACAAATTAGTAGACAAGGTTGAAAGGTTGCTGGTTAAACTTTAACTTTTTACAATCAGAGATAAAAAATAACTTTCAACAAAAGTTATCTTTCTGGTGCTGTTATCATTACAAAAAAATAATAGCTCTAGCTTAAGCACAACAAACTGAACAAGTTTTTGTTTTGAACATTTACCTGATGATAAAAGAATTTCTTTAAAACTTTAAGAAACGTATTATACCTTTCCAAGTATTTTTATATTTTAGTGGAACATTTGAAAAGGCTATATCTATAGACTTCCCAAAACAAACTCGCAATTGAATTTTCGTTGCACAACAAAACCACCGTTTCACACCAACCCGACCCAAAATGAGAACATCAAAATCAGATCAAAATTTCAACATTCCAACCAAAACGTGCTTTCCGAGGAAATTGGTGACAATTTGAAGCACGTTTTAGCAGCACCCATTTCTGGAGCGATCGAAATCATAATTTTAATGGAATAACTTTTGGCCCAGGCCCCTGCTCGAAGCTCCCAGCGCACATCAAAAGCGTGCTGATGAGCTACCATTTACACCGCGAAACGTAGCAACCTTGCGGGGAAAAATTGGTTGCCACCGGCAACCACGACTCCGCGAGCGTTGCCAAATTTTAATACCTTCGATACGCACTGTCCTATCGCCATTGATCATGGATTTGGCCGTTTTCGCGTGTGGTTTTTTTCGTCTTCTCTAGCTGTCGAGCAATTGTGAGTCCATGGGGAAAATGTAGCGAAAGTTGGCAGCGATATTTATGTCTCAATCATCGACATCGACGTGAAGGAAAAAGGAAGCCGATGCCGGTGGTTGCTGGAACAAATCATACCTCCTACCTGGTACTCTACCGTGGCGGTACTCTTTCGCGAGTGGAATTGAAATTGACATCGTAAAATGCTTTGCCGCTTGCCCCAATTTTTGGCTGTGGAGAGTGAGCGAAGGAGCTCGTAACTAGATTGATATATTTTCTATTTGATTGAGAACGCTTCTTGCGAAAGGTTCTCGCTGCGACAATACTGAGAAAGGATTTCCTTTTTCTGCAGGGGTTTATGAAATGGAAAATAAGATTTCTATTTTACCCTGAGAGCTCTCACGCATTGCTCACGGTCAAAATAACAAAGTAATTGGTGCACAATACTGAGTGCAAAATTTATTTATATTAAATCAAAATGTTCGTTAAAAAAGGATTTCCATATCCTGTTTGGTCCTTCGTTGGAGGTTCTATATGACAGGCGTTTGTAACTATGGAAGAACCACAATATTCGGTTGAGATTATGTATTTCAAATTTATTCACCTTAACTAAAACTATTCATTATTCCACCACTGAAGGCGATGAAATTTAAAGAGAAAGGTGCATACAAATCGTAACGTTTGAAAATCAATGATCGTAGTCGCTTCTCACATCTCTTGAATTTCTTTCTGGTATGAAGCTTGGCACTATGACACGTCTATTGGAAAACGTGATCATTTACATATAATGAAGCTGCTAAAGGGTTGTTCTCTATCACATTACAGCATAGTAGAGAATAAATTTAAGATCAAAGACGAAAATAGATGTGATATTTTCCTATTTTCTTAACTCATATGTTCTCCTATTTTATTTTGGTAGGTAAAATAAACACTACATCTCATTAAAATTATGTTTTTATTTTGCTCCGGTCAAAAATTATAATATTATAAAATTATAATATTGTATTTAAACTGAATCAACCATCCCTGCCGTATACACAATGATATTCGACTGTATAAAGTGCGAATTGCTCACCATCTTGAAACTTCGCCTCTCTCTCTCTTTCTCTCTCTCTCTCTCACTCTCCAAATGTTTCCAAACAAAACATTAATCAGCAATTTTTGCGACACCATCAAAATCTAAGCGCAGCTGGAGCACTAGCCCCGGGTCAGCAAAACGTCTTCAGAGCTACTAAATTCCCGCGATCGATGATGAGCAGCAGCACGCGAGCAGATACGAATCCTGCGACATGATGCAGATAAACCTATCAAGCATTATTTTTCTCCAGCTTGCGGCGATGAATGATTACCGAACATTAACGCTGCCAGTGGGAAAACTTCTTCACAAACTATTCGGAGCAGAGCGTCTACAAGCCGACCAGTGGTTTGATTACTGCCGCCAACACATAATATTTATGATTTATGATTAAAACAAATAAAAAAGTATATTTAAAAATGCCGAATGAAATTGAGACGGTTCATTATAAGAGATAAATACTAAAAAACACGAATTTAGATAAACAAAACAAGTATGAAATAAATTTAAAAATATGTTGAAATTTATCTACATTTAAAAACTTTATATTTACTTTATAAATATATCAATATTATAAAAAATCAAACACAACTATATAAAGTGTTGCAAATAAAAAAGAGAAGCGGGGTCAAAATAAATATCGCAAAATGACAGAATACTCATGAAGTTAACCTCTTTAGCTGTGAAGTAATTGTATGAAATAGATAGTTTCGAAATGAAAAACTCACTATCTTAATAACATTGCAAGCTCATTCGAGTCTTGATGAATTGATAATGATTTCAATCCGTCAACTATATCTCCAAGAGAGACTATCTCCAACACCATTCGAACCAGCAAGAAAGATTCACAGGTTGCGATTTAATATTGGTTCTTTAAGTCGGACAAAAATATGTGTTGCACAAAAGCAGAACTGGACACACATCGTGTTGCTGCGAAATAAAAAGAATACTGAAAAACTAGCATGCAAAGTCATAAGCATGGAACCTATTGTACTGTGCGCTCAGGAACAGGTTCCATGGTTTTACCCTCTTGTGTCACTATCACTAGACCACCGGCTGCTGCCTGTGACTGCTGCCTTACCAGGTCAATAGCAGATTCGGAAATTAAGCTGTGGTCAATTATAATAATGTTGTACCCCCTGCCAAAGTACGACACAACGAGGTAGGCCTGTTAACACTGCGGTCGCTGCCAGCCAATTAGCTCCACATTGCCTTCACACAAATCTCTCACACGTGCTGCGTCGTGTGGCAGTGGTAATTAGACGCTAGAAACGGCTCAATTAGATAAGTGCACCTTGCACCACAAACCCGGTTTTGTTATGCAAATGCACTACAAATAAACCACCACCATCCGCAGCACCCCTCACGGTGTCGTCGTGCGCGAACCATCGGGCCCGGAGAGTTTGTAATTGTTCTAAACGCCGCTCGAAACAAGTTCTCGCTGCGATTGCTTCCCCGAGGCAATGTCATTTCCACTCGCTCGCCTAATCTTTGCCCGTAGCTTTGAACGCCTCACTGGTACCTGTGTCCAGCGGGTGTCCCAAAGTTAACCTTCAACAGCAACGTTCAATTAATCTACTTGACTTTATTTCTGGCACTGTCTCCGAGATCACGCTGACCCATTAATAATACCAAGTGAACCGGCACACGCTCTCTCCCGGGTCGCATCGATTTGTTTTCCCACCGACGCAAGGACGCAATCCGCACCGTCTGCCCGGTCAGTCCCGCGCGAGAAACAAAGCACCACGCCACGCCATCAGGAGCTCCGTAAAGGCCTACACAACAAAGTGTTGTGATTCATCATAGCGATATCCGCCCGTCGTCCGGCTCGCCCGTCTAATATCCCCCCGAAGCGACGACTCGCCACTATAAACCGACCGTTTTCGGGGGTGAAGCGACGCTTTTTCAAACGACCTAGTGCTGCCGGTTTCTTTCGGGGCGTTGCGTGCTATCGCCCGCCCGATGGCGTAATATCTGCGGAAGACACTCCTACTGCCTACCTCGGTACGGCTTATTGTTGACGGAAATTGAATGAGGGCCGAGGATCATGAATAAAAGATAGTGATCAATGTTTTTGTACGTCTACTAAAGTCGGGACGAGCTTCCCGAGGAATGTCTAGCAGACGGTCCCTGAAGAGCTCTCCACTGATGGTCCACAGTGGACCACGAGTTGACCTCGGTGAGTAACTTCAAGTACCTGGTCCGTTGCTCAAGTGTCCTAGCAGCGAATCGTTACCGGAGCCGATGGATGAGCTTTTGTTTACTCTTTCGGGGGTTGCTTTCCCACTGAATTATTGATCCTGAAGTACGTGTGGGTTTGTGCGTGGGGTTGTGTGAATCTGAACGGTGTTCAACCGTGAGGCGATGGTCAACTCCCTCCGGCTAGGTTGAGGGTGTGATTTACTGCTCTTATTGATTGGCTCGAGTTGCTATGCCGCACACGCTTCCAACTAGTGCTGAATTTTCAATCTGTTCTGCTGTTTTCTTTTGTTCTAGATTATTGCAATCACTTTTAAGATGAAACTAATCAAAAAGTTTATTACAAGATTTCAAATAAAGCTTTAATTGATCAAAGTTTTGAAATGTATTGTTTGATTAGCTTTGAACTATGAAGTAATTATCACCGAGCATAAGTTATATAGTTATCAACTAACTATAATTATTTAATTCAATCTATTTGGTTTAATAAAGAATTAATTATTAAATTAATTAAGAAGAAATTAATTAAGAATAAATTAAGTATTTTAATGAATCATCAAACAAAGGTATTATGACTAGTACTTTTCTTACTATTCCACGAAAATATTCCCATTGTATCAACTCCGATTTTTGTAGTCTTAATCATTTAAATGGTCTCATAATTCACAATCAGGATTAGGTGACAATCGCACGAGTACTCACGTTTTCACCTATTTTTGTGTTTTTCCAATGAACGTATGTTCAGTGTCCCCATAACTTTTCTGAACCAAATAATCTATCATCCGAACAATCACACAACAATGAAGCCATAGAGGTAAACCCTCGTATCCGCAATCAGTTCAAAGATATTACAGATGACTGTATATACATCAAGAAGAGAGGATTACCGTCATCCCTTTCAGGAAGATTCCCCTTCCTTAAATCGTGATCTCCTTCCCAAAGCGAATGGACGTTTGGAGTCGCCGGTAAAAGGTCGCTCTTCATGGTCGGGAATGGTGGCCAGGTAAAGCTTTTTGATCATATTTTTTCATTTATGTTCTTCTGTTCCCAACCATGCTGTCAACCACAAGCACGTAACCGACACTAAATCCTACGGTGGGCACAAGCATGTACCAATGGTCCACCGCATAAAGTCTCGCAGGTGTTTTCTATAGGAAAATACCGAGCACTTTCATCGGTGGATGAAGAGACCACTTTTCCATAGCGAAACCCGTTTAACCGTTTAATCACAGGTGAAGAAAATTTTATTTTCTGTTCTCCGTGATTTGGGGGGATGAGATTCTTGATAATATTCTTCTACACGTCACCATAAAAATATGGAATAGTGTTAGCCGGATGAAGTGATCTAGGTAGATTAGTATTACTATCATCAGTAAGAATAGAAACAAAACATTATTTTTCGATTTTTGGAACTTCAGCATTGATTTTTATTGAAAACAATGAGTAAATGAGTGCTTATTTAGTTGATAAAACTGTGATGCGATCGACACACAAGAACTCCTCAGAGAACCTTAAAACAAAACAATAAAATAAAACATGAATATCCTGAAATACTCAAAACACATGTATTTATGACAATCAAATAATAAACTGTGAATGATACTCATCGAAGTCTAATTTCTAACCCAATCGGGTCTAATTTGTTGAAACGTACTCTCAGTTCAGCACACATCCAATGTATCCCTAGAACAGGTCGACAAAACAACATCTCTCTTCACACCTAATCAAGCTGTCATTAACTCTCTACGCGAGAGATAATTAGAATCGAGTGATGCGCTAAGCACATCCCCCTGACCCGACCGGTTCATCGATACAGTCGCCCTATTGGCATCTCGGACGATTGAAAACACGTATAAATCACTTTTCATCGATCGACTCCCAACGAGGCACCCTCTCGTCTGCCCGGTCGTTGAATGCTGACGACGCTAACGAAGCCGGTGCTGGCGGCAAGCCCACTGCCCGTTCGTGCACCGTCGCGTTAAGCCTCGATGACACCTCGAGGCCGATCGAACTCATCGCATCACCTGCCAAGCCGATCCCGCCGCTGGGTCGTTCGCTGAGTGTGCAATAATTTATCGGACGACTCGCCATCAATCACGCGGCCGAAAGTTGGCTCCCGGTGTCGGTTTCCAAACTTTGCCTCCCTTCCGCTCGGACCGGAACGGCCGGCGTACGCCGAGGATGCAAATAATCTGTTACCCATTTTTCACTTTCTCCTTTTTGGACTGGCGCCACGCGTCCACTGATGACGGACTGACGGGATGATTTTCTATGTTTTTTTTTTGCACCCCGATCGCAACTTGTACCGGTAGTGGCAGAGTCCAACGGCCCTAATACACCGTTCGACGTTTATGTTGCGCATAGTCGCCGACGCCGGTCCGAGGCCTCCTTCGTCCGCTCCGGAGTTGGCTTGTTGATTTGCTCGACACCGTACACATGTCGGCTCTCCCGGACGGTGATGTGTTGTGCTGGTGGGACCGATTTGCATTTTTTGGCAAACGTTCAACAGTGTGAAGCGACACATTCTCCGGGTCACCGGACGTCACAGCAGCGCAACAAACATCTGTGGCATAACTTCTGAGTGCTGCCCCGTACCGATGCAGCAACAAGCGGCGTTTTGGC
>KZ073207.1:158023-169839 GCA_002091845.1 Anopheles cracens
ATAAAAACAAAACTTCGTTTGCCATGCCCGCCGGTGCGTTCGGTACGGTTCCGTCTGTTCCCTCCTTCGGTGGGCTCACCGCTCGTGGCGCATTATTTTCAATTTCTGAAAGCCTTTCATCGGTCGTTTCTATGCTCGGAATATTAAGTAACGACCGGCGCACCGGCGACGGAGACGGAGCACATGCTCTTAAATTTAAGATACCGAGCACGCATCGACCTTGTTTGGAAGTTCTTTGCTGGCGGGCGTGTGAGTGTGTATGTGTGTTGAGAGGTGGGGTTGTTTTTATTCGCTCGCTTTCCGAGTGCCCGCCTTAGCCCGCCGGCATATCCCACCGGATAAGTCCCGGCCGCGGAAAAACAACCAAAAGATGAAACAAATAAATGCGGAGCATTGGCGAGCTAATGGAACGAAATTCGTCTCTACTTGCTTGCCGGCCGCCGTGCGGCGCATACTAAATCACCCGTGCAACAAACTTGTTGAATGTTGAAGTGGTGACAGATTTTACCGAACCCCGGTACGTCGCTGCGTGCCGACGCAGATGAAGTTATCGCGATCTTTCTGCTGGCACGGCATGAATTATGGTCACGATTGGTTTGCTCTCAGTTATCGACACATAAAGACGACAGCAATATTCACGGCCCCGGAACTCGGGCGCGTTACTACGGCGGGATAAAGTATCAGCACTTTAAGTTCTCCACGGACGGGGGCACTGTAAGAAGAAAAAAAGAAAACTTCTATTTTTCAGCCACTATTTTTGCCGCCTTCCCACCGAGGGCAACGTGAAACTTTTGCAGCGTGTAACGAAAAATTAATCACCCGGCACGCTGCCAACTTGCCGGTGGGAAATTTAAATTGTTTCCATCGCGTTGCTACTTGAGTTCAGTCGCTTTACAGCGGAGTATAGTGAAGTATTAGGAACAATTTAGTTTTATTTTGTTGTACCCTCTGCTTGGTTTAAAAACCAATTTTCATTGTGACGGTTTTGCTCTATTTCCAACGATTTGACAATTGAACATTCTTGAAATTGTGATAGCCTGGCACTTGGATGCGTTTAGGTTCTAGTTGAAGAATTTCCAACACGTCCCATCGATCGTTAAAACGTCTTTTCGCGCTTGTTATCTGATGCAAAATGCTGAATTTAGTTTCCTGCTAGGTAAAAATTCAAAATACAGTCACTGTAGAGATTTTTAAACAGCGACCATCTCACGTTATGATGTTGTTGAGATGTTGAGAAAATCAGAAGAAGATTTTGTAAGAATGCTTGTATAAGGTGCTTTACTAAGATCAATCTGCTCTCATTGACAATTATGGAAAATTATTACTATTATTTGCTTATAACTGTCGAAAGTCGGGACGTAGCTCTAGACAGGAATAAGCTTTTTGGAATATTTTTCATATATTCTGTCACATTTCTTAAGTCAAGTCAAACTCAAGTACAGTCAAGTACAATGATACGTTTGGTTTCCGATTTTTACGACGCATTTTAAACGACTAGCATCTAAAACAATTAATTTTACGGCAACTTTAGGTTTTTTTGTATGCCTTGATTCGTAATTCCTTATTTAGTGACTAAACAGTACATTGTTCATGGTCGTTTCATTCTTCCTATATTTTTAATCGAGTTTTAAAAGATTATTTGTATCGAAAAAAATGAATTTTAAGTGGGCGTATAGTTATGTTACAAGGACCGATTTTGACGGTGGTGAAAAAATAGTAATAGTGTGTGGAAAAATGTGAAAAATTCGTCACAGACGTATGTTGTTATTATCTACAACTGAGTAGAACACGCTTTCCATGTATCTCTTCAAGTTTTCGTTGTATTCATTTTCATGTTATTAAAATGAAACTCACATCAATGACAAAAATCTGCATTATTGCTCAGGTAGCAAATTATTCAACACCAAAATGAAACGCTTCTATTAATCGCCCTACCTATTGTCTCACACTTTTCGAGTCTTTTCCTCATGAAAAACACAATCACTCCTTTCCTTTTTACGTTGCTTGACCCGCAGCGTCATTATCGTCAAAGAACCTTTCCATACCACACGTTGGCACCGAAACACTGGCCAACCACCCTCCGAAGCAATTAATCTTGGCTTCGTTTCATCCCTTTTTGGCCGAAATTGGGATAATTAACGGTGACACGACCATTGTCACCGGATTTCCGCCCGCTCTCCCCGACGGAAAGGGTTTCGGCTCTGTGAGGTTCGTAACTGGTGTGGTTAATTCATTTCCATTTACTTAATTCCCGAACGCACCCGGGCAACAGCGGCCAGCAGCAATAGCCTCGGGTCAGCAGTGGCGACCCGGTAATCGATGAGACGCACGCAGCACGCGAGCAGATAACGTCCTGCGGCAAAGTGCGGACTTCCTTCGCGAATGGAATCTAGTTCAGGGGCATGCGGAATGAAGGATGGAGCGAAACGCAACCGTTGCAGACAAAATGGTGTTTTTGTGTCAGGTTAATTGAATCGTTTTTTTTGTGTTTACAATCGAAATGTTTTTCTGCTGTCATAGCAGGACCTTTTATTGGACTTTGTGAAAGTTAGACCATAGTAAACAATGGAATTACGTTCAAATAAATATACAAAAAACACAATCTCTTTTTAAAATATAGCCCTACTTTCGCACCCAGCAGCAAGTCCCAGAAAGCAAGTCCACCATGTGTCACGAGTCACAAATCACACTGACCCATTAATAATACCTACAGGACCGGCCGCATCGATTTGTTTTCCCACCGAAGGACGCCTGCCCGGTCAGTCCCGCGCGAGAAACAAAGCACCACGCCACGCCATCAGGAGCTCCGTAAAGGCCTACTCAACAAAGTGTTGTGATTCATCATAGCGATATCCGCCCGTCGTCCGGCTCGCCCGCCTAATATTCCCCCGAAGCGACGACTCTCCACTATAAACCGACCGTTTTCGGGGGTGAAGCGACGCTTTTTCAAACGACCTAGTGCTGCCGGTTTCTTTCGGGGCGTTGCGTGCTATCGCCCGCCCGATGGCGTAATATCTGCGGAAGACACTCCTACTGCCTACCTCGGTACGGCTTATTGTTGACGGAAATTGAATGAGGGCCGAGGATCATGAATAAAAGATAGTGATCAATGTTTTTGTACGTCTACTAAAGTCGGGACGAGCTTCCCGAGGAATGTCTAGCAGACGGTCCCTGAAGAGCTCTCCACTGATGGTCCACAGTGGACCACGAGTTGACCTCGGTGAGTAACTTCAAGTACCTGGTCCGTAGCTCAAGTGTCCTAGCAGCGAATCGTTACCGGAGCCGGTGGATGAGCTTTTGTTTACTCTTTCGGGGGTTGCTTTCCCACTGAATTATTGATCATGAAGTACGTGTGGGTGTGTGCGTGGGGTTGTGTGAATCTGAACGGTGTTCAACCGTGAGGCGATGGTCAACTCCCTCCGGCTAGGTTGAGGGTGTGATTTACTGCTTTTATTGATTGGCTCGAGTTGCTATGCCGCACACGCTGCCGTCCAGTGTCTAGCGAGCCCGTGGCCTATCAGTAATGGCCATCTAAAGTGGCACGAGCTTCGATGTCCTGATGAGGCATGTGGCGCCTTTCGGCCATTCAAAAAAAAAAACGAATTGAATTGAGCAAAGTGTTGCTAGAGTGTTGTACGGGAAAGGATATTATTTTGCAAGAGGAAAATTGGGGGTTGATCCGTAACCTGAAAAATGCCTTTATTGTGTTTTTTTATTGGTAGAAGTTATATGAACTCCAATTTAAGGGCATCGTATGGTGTGAGAATGTACCATACGCTATGGTCAAGCAAATAGACATGGTATACCGTTCCTCGCAGTCAACACCACCAGAAGTAGACCGATAAATAGCTAAAGATGATAAGCTTCCTTTTCACTTCCATTTCACATCGCTCCTCGCTAGTGCCCGCTCATGGAAGCTGCTCTGCTGAGTCATCAGCACGAAGTGCAACAAGTCCTGGCGCTGCACTCACTCTTCATCTTTTTCGCATACTGCGAGAGGATTGGGAAAAGCCGTTTTCCGCTTTTTCCGACTCATAATGATTTCGTCCGTCCTCGAGACCCGTTCTGCCTGTTCATGTTTCAAAAAACAAAAAAAAGGCTCATCCAAACCATTCTCTGCTTTCAGCAAACGATTTTTTATGCTCTCGCATGAGCAGCATGCAACAGCTAGGCGCGAAGAAAGTTTGCCAAGCATTGAGTCCCGGTGTGTCTGTCTGGCTGTGCAAACGAAAAAAAAAATATTTCCGTAATCTTCATGCACTGTTTGTGCTGGTGGAAAGGCAAAGAAAAAATCCTAAACGCTTCACTCACACACATTTACAAACACACGGCATGAAATGTCTATTTCAAGTTTCTCGTACGTTCTGGTTCGTGCTGGTTTCTCGGACATGAAAAAGGAGTGCACAAGTTGAGCAACCACAAGACAATGAGCTGCGGGAATGGTTGCATTCCCAGTGAAGTCAACCGTTAGCCGCACCCCCATACCCTACGGATCCCTCGGACAGCTATATATCTCGAGAAGAGCGGATTACCGTCATCCTTGCATGGAGGATGACCCCCTTCCTCGAATCGTGATCTCCTGCCCATAAGCGGACGAACATTAGAGGTCGTCCGGTGCAGGTTGCCAGTGTGGTTTGCGGCCAAACATTGTAGCCGGCAGAACCATCCCAATAATATTTCTTCATCTTTGTTCTTATGATTTCAACTATGGCGACGACCACAGGCACGTACCAGATATTTAATCCCAACGTATCGTCCACTAAAAGCCGCACGGGCGCTTCGAATATAGCGCTAGCTAATCGTGCCCGTGCTTGTATGCATTCGTGAGAGCGCTAAGAGCGCCCCCACCTTTATAATCTTTTTCGTTGTTGCGCTGTTGGAAGGTACGACCGTTAACCACAGCCAAATCCTCAGGATCACGATTGTACGTTACTCTCCTGCGGTTTTGGACCTGCGTTGCAAACACTTGCGCAATCAGTTTGTGATAGGTTGAAAAATGCTGCCATCTAGAGACTCGTGGTATTATTTAGTGGCTTCGTCTATTAAAGTAATTACGTAGCCCCGAAAGCTCACACCGCAGGAAAAGCAAATTTTCCACGATGTTAACGATATCTGCTAACAACCGAAAAGAAAAGCAGAAGCGAAATTCTCGTCGAAACCCTACTTAAAATTCAAGAAATTGAATAATAAAATCCCTATTGATTGGTCACATTCAATAGCATCACAATGCGTCCCATTTATAATGAACGAACCGGCGGATCAATCTCATCAAAATGCCTTTTGCAAATGGTGGCTGCGGCAGAGCCGGCCCGAAGATGGCAGAAAGGGGACGTCCCTCGCCAAGAACAATGTTTTCCTTCCGCCGCACGATACGGCTCATCGATAGCAGCGAATGGGACCCGGCATCGGCAGCGGAAAACGACAACCAATTGCGCCTTCTACATTCTCTTTCCCATTTGTTCCCTCTAATTCTCAACGCTCTCTCTTTCTCTCCCTGTCTCGTTCTCATCTTAACCCAGCGGGAACAGAAATTGGCACAAATGGTTCGGCTGACGAATGGAATATTAAATTACGCGCAAATTTAACGTTCAAGTGAACGGAAAACGCCCAAACCGGTCGGTGGACCGCACGAACGACGATCGCCGTTTAGAAGCATTAGAGATTTGGTGATTTTTTAATAAATTGAAAATAAAACACGCGCATTGGAGCATGAAGATGGCTGCTGGTTTAGAACGGCAGGGAATGATCGTCTTTGGTTTCGTCTTGCGAAACATTGCGAAATGTACAACAATCGGTTTCATCTGTCGACTTATTTGGCATATTTTGACATGTCGCATAATTTAGATTAAAATTCGTATTCGCATAATTTTTAATGTAGATGAACTGCAATTAAAACAATGTATTCTCACCTGTAGCTCTAAGAAAGCTATGATGACATACCTGAAAGTAAAGAAAATGAAATTTAAAATATTAGCTATTAACTTGAAACTATTGATTTTAAACTAGGTTCGTTAGGGCATAATAAAAAAAAACTATAAATATCGGGCTCAGATCTATATTTCAAGTCTCTTTCATAATGCAAACGACACCAGCAGTCATATGATAAGAACTGTGTGAGTCGTTAGTGTTTATAATGTTTCCAAGACTCATTAGAGACATCGAGAGTATCATGTTGTATAAATTGAGTTGAAATTACAGAGAGAGCTGCACGCGCTGCTCCTCGTTTTGAAACACGAGTTGGAACGAATTCGATGTAGAAAAGACTATTCAGTCACATTGCTAATCGCAAACGTTAGCGATAATTCCCGTCATTAAACAAATACAACGGCTGAGCTCTCGTGTTATCAGCCATTCGCTTCTTGTAGCCCAATCCATTACAGTAAAGCTTCCGAAATGCAAAATGTCTCTATAAGCCAGCGACCAAAGCGCCGAAAGCATGAAGAGTGTAAGAAAAACACAAACTGGATGATACTATCTCTTCCCAAAGGTATCCAGTATCCATGGTATGGAATGTTCTTCGGTAGCATCGCATTCCTGGAATCTTGACGACCATTGTATTTGGAGAACGGTAGTCACCGCGGTTAGTGGCGTGCGACCCGTGTTCAATATGTTGCATAAATAAATTTAAATCCACACCCTCCAACTCCAAGACACTCTCGCCAACACCAAGGTCAGACGGCACACACATACACACACAAACACTTCGGCACGGTTCCAGTGCTGCTAAGTGCTTTCGAGATACGGCGCGCTTGCGACTAATTTATGTGTCATTTATCCCCTAACGATTGGTTTCTGGTGGATGTCTCCGTCACAACCAGCGACGCGGGTCCGTGCGCTAATATCTGGCTGAGGTTTTAAGCCACTTTTACGGTGTTGGGTATGGTGGTTTTCACTGCTGTTGTATTTTTTTGTTTTGCTCTCTCTCTCGTTAATGTTTCTTCCACCTGCTGGTAGCGTTCAAAATCGCGGATGGCGTTGTTCTGCGCTAACTGCTCCTCCGCATACCTATCTTCGTACCACTGGACGATGCTTTGCAGCAGCTGAAGTGGTTCTTGGCTCCTGGAGCGATCCAGATTCAAACTGTTGGCCGTTTCGTCCAGCAAACTCTGCAGATCCGTGAGTTTTTGATTTATCTGTGACATTTTAACCATTAAATCGTTTTTCTCGTTGTTTAGCTTGATCTTTTGCTGCTCGTTCCTGGAGGCTTCATTGATATTTGTGCGATATTTATTTTTAATTTTGTTACAAAAATCAAGCTGCTTCCTGCATGATCAAACAGATCATGGCGGTCGGTACGGTAACGTGTTTTGTGTTCCACTGGCCGGTAATTCACCAGGCCAGTATCAGCGCCGGATTTGATGAGTGTTGAGAGGAGATAACTAACACCGATTCTCGACCTCATGGCGAACGCTTCCAGCGCAAGTTGATAAAGAAACATCGAATCATAAGGTGAAGGTTAACGTATGAAACAAACCGCACTATACGAATGTCTTGTCATAGCAGAGTACATTTATTGCAGTAGAAAAGCATACAAATCAAACAGTTCCGCGATTTTCTTTTAGCAAAATGCTCATACATGGTTAAGTTCGTTTATTAAATGCATATAGTGTTTTTGTAGACGGTTTTTCTCCAATTCTTCAAGAAGTCTTCGACAACCACAGCGGCCACCAGATTTTTTTTTTCATTTACAATCCTCTACTTTTCAGAAAAGCTGCCAATTCCTGTTCCTGTGCCACTAGCTGGAAATATGTTGCATTGGCAGACTTAAACGAGGCGTCCGCTTCTTCGTTGAGTTGAGTCAGACGCTCATTTTCTTGCGTTAATGTTTCTTCCACCTGCTGGTAGCGTTCAAAATCGCGGATGGCGTTGTTCTGCGCTAACTGCTCCTCCGCATACCTATCTTCGTACCACTGGACGATGCTTTGCAGCAGCTGAAGTGGTTCTTGGCTCCTGGAGCGATCCAGATTCAAACTGTTGGCCGTTTCGTCCAGCAAACTCTGCAGATCCGTGAGTTTTTGATTTATCTGTGACATTTTAACCATTAAATCGTTTTTCTCGTTGTTTAGCTTGATCTTTTGCTGCTCGTTCCTGGAGGCTTCATTGATATTTGTGCGATATTTATTTTTAATTTTGTTTCTCATTTAACTTGACATCTAGGTACTCCACGCGATTGCGGCAGAATTCGCCCAAATCATGTAGTGAGCTAATTTTGTTGTTGGCAAGGTATATCTTCTTCGTACTGTAAGGGTTCGATCCAGTACAGTGCACTGATGATATGTTATTGTTGGCCGCATGCAACGTTTCGATCGCGGGACCAACCACTACTTTCTGGATGAAATTATTATTCAGATCAACCTTACGCAGTTTTTGAAGCGATCCAAGGTCAACCGTTTCGTACAGCGCATTCGTTGAGAGGTTCAGAAACTCCAAGTTTGAGAAGGCAGCCAAATCTCTTCCGCTTATCTTGCTCAATGGATTACCGCTCAGATCCAGCTCTTTCACAGTCCATGGTGCTTGAAATTCAGCTAGAGCTTGCGGAAGGTTGCTATCCGTTACCCCGTCGATCTCGTATCTGGCACCCTGTTTTTTCACTTCGAAAACCGATCCGTACACTGTGCTGGGAACACTGTGAACATCAACAATGTTTACTGTTAATGTGATAGCCATACGCACATAATCGATATTAAATTCTTACCAGTGTAATAATAGGACAAGTGTGCAAAACTGAAGAGACATCATCCTACACCGTTCTACTTGGAGCGTCAACCATTCGGTACTGAAGCCTCGGGAGTCGTCAAACAACAATCTCAATGCCTACAGCTTAATGCCTTATCAGCTGTAGGCATTGAGATTGGCACTCCTCACGAAAGCAACCGGCCATTGCGCGCTGATTATTCTATAGTACAGGTCACAAAGTTTGATACTGTTGAAATCAACAGCAGTTGGAAAGCGAATATGAATACATCTCACCGTGGTTCTACCAGTTAATATATGTATTTTTATATATAAGTATGACGGCCTTGGTGGCCGTATTGTCGTTGTTAGTTAATATAATTATGTGGTTAACATTTTTAAAGTATCCTTTTTTACGTAATATATCTAGTATTTAATGTTTCATGATCTTCCAGCCCTGTTCCTGGCATTTCTTACGATCCTGATTACTTTACCGATGGTTATGTGTTGGTAAACAAAATCATCGAGTTCGAGCATTTGAATTGTACTACTAGGATTATGATTATGATTATGGTTATATAATAAGCATTAGCTTTAATCTCAATGTTCGTCGATCGAAATGCAGCACAAACCATATTTGTAATATAATGTGTCGTGAAAAAAATCATCTGCCAATGGAACAGGCAGTGAGGTTTATCAATCATACATGCAAAGTAATCGGTACCCTGTGGCAATTTGATTTCGTTTCAGTGACCCTTCGAATGACCCGAGGCTACGAAGGTTTTTTCTCTGCGACGTCTATCCCCGCGGATGGTACTCGCGTTCGTTAGTGGCCAATGTTTGTGCTCGCTGGGGATTCCCACAAGATAACGCGAAAGAAACAAAGTCAAAAATCAAGCTGCTTCCTGCATGATCAAACAGATCATGGCGGTCGGTACGGTAACGTGTTTTGTGTTCCACTGGCCGGTAATTCACCAGGCCAGTATCAGCGCCGGATTTGATGAGTGTTGAGAGGAGATAACTAACACCGATTCTCGACCTCATGGCGAACGCTTCCAGCGCAAGTTGATAAAGAAACATCGAATCATAAGGTGAAGGTTAACGTATGAAACAAACCGCACTATACGAATGTCTTGTCATAGCAGAGTACATTTATTGCAGTAGAAAAGCATACAAATCAAACAGTTCCGCGATTTTCTTTTAGCAAAATGCTCATACATGGTTAAGTTCGTTTATTAAATGCATATAGTGTTTTTGTAGACGGTTTTTCTCCAATTCTTCAAGAAGTCTTCGACAACCACAGCGGCCACCAGATTTTTTTTTTCATTTACAATCCTCTACTTTTCAGAAAAGCTGCCAATTCCTGTTCCTGTGCCACTAGCTGGAAATATGTTGCATTGGCAGACTTAAACGAGGCGTCCGCTTCTTCGTTGAGTTGAGTCAGACGCTCATTTTCTTGCGTTAATGTTTCTTCCACCTGCTGGTAGCGTTCAAAATCGCGGATGGCGTTGTTCTGCGCTAACTGCTCCTCCGCATACCTATCTTCGTACCACTGGACGATGCTTTGCAGCAGCTGAAGTGGTTCTTGGCTCCTGGAGCGATCCAGATTCAAACTGTTGGCCGTTTCGTCCAGCAAACTCTGCAGATCCGTTAGTGTGTTATTTATCTGTGACATTTTTGCCGTCAGCGCCTTCTTTTCGTTTCTAAGCGTGATCTTTTTCTGCTCGCTCCTGGTGACCTCATCCTGTGTCGCACGATTCGTTCTTTTGATTACGTCGGTTTTGCGCCGCCGCGTACTGCTTACTTGCCCACATTCTCTGCAATCCTGCTCCGTAGACTGGCCTGGGTAAAACGCCATCTGCTTGTGCATCAATTCGATGAGCCAGTCGACAAACGGTGCCGGCAGCTCCTCACAGCAGTACACACCTACTTGTCTGAGAGTAGGTTTGCTATCACAATTTTCCGTTTGTTGCGGGTTTTTATACTTTCTGGGTGTTTTATCGGTTTTGGACAAGCCCAAAAACTTACGGAGCGTCTCACACTGCATTCCGTTGCCTCGCAGATCTACGGTATGTGCTTGTGGGAAGTGTATGTTTTCGAGAAGAACCAGTTTGTTGTTCTTAAGGCTGATGGATTTGACATTCTTCACTGCTTCAAACGCCGGTCCCAGAAAGGCGAGTTTGTTCGACGACACATCAAGTATATTCAGATTCTGAAATGTTATACCATTGACGTTGCTCACATCGTAGATGAAGTTGTACTCCATATACAGCTCTTTCAGCGTACCAGTCGATCCGCTTAGTTGTCCGAAATCCAACGTTTCTATCTCATTTAACTTGACATCTAGGTACTCCACGCGATTGCGGCAGGATCCGTCCAAATCATGCAGTGAGCTAATTTTGTTGTTGGCAAGGTAGAACTTCTTCGTAACGTAAGGGTTCGGTCCAGTACAGAGCACTGATGATATGTTATTGTTGGCCGCATGCAACGTTTCGATCGCGGGACCAACCACTACTTTCTGGATGAAATTATTATTCAGATCAACCTTACGCAATTTTGCAAGCGATCGTAGGTCGACCGTTTCGTACAGCACGTTTGTCGAGAGGTTCAAAAACTCCAAGTTTGAGAAGGCAGCCAAATCTCTTCCGCTTATCTTGCTCAATGGATTACCGCTCAGATCCAGCTCTTTCACAGTCCATGGTGCTTGAAAATCAGATAGAGCTTGCTGAAGGTTGCTATCCGTTACCCCGTCGATCTCGTATCTGGCACCCTGTTTTTTCACTTCGAAAACCGATCCGTACACTGTGCTGGGAACACTGCGAACATCAACAATGTTTACTGTTAATGTGATAGCCATACGCACATAATCGATATTAAATCCTTACCAGAGCAATGAAAGGACAAGTGTGCAAAACTGAAGAGACACCATCTTCCACCGTACTGCTTCGTGTTTCGTTTGTTACTGAAAATGATCGTGGCTCTGTGAGCGGCTGACTGTGATTTGCTAAACTCGGGGATTTCCTGGCGATAAGCTTCAACGGCGGGGTCACTTTATTTTGACATCAAATGCTTCCCTAGAGCTGTAACAGATAGCGACTCCATTCTATTCAAGCATCGAATCGGATTGTTGTATTGGTTCAATA